>JAXQQM020092938.1:0-225069 GCA_034641835.2 Pinus albicaulis | reverse complement strand
AGAAAGAAAAATATCAAAACAATTTCTAGTAAAAAAATGCTGTCAAAAATCAATCAACACCAGTAAAAACTCCTTCAAAAATATTTGCAAAAAATAAAGGAAACTTACCTCTATTATACAATCAGAAAATTCTTACCAAATCAAATCGCATCCCCGGCAACGACGCCAAAATGTTGGGTGCAAGAATTACACTTAAGTAAAAATCCTCAACACTTAAATTGTCAACCCGAGGGATTCGTAAACTTAGATACGAAGCACAGGAAATGCCAGAGATGGTATGAATATTTCTAATATCAACTCCTACTTTTGAAAAGATGAATTGTAGAATCAAACTTTAGAGAAAAAAGGGAACTCGAACCATCAAAACAATCTGAGGCTAGAACAAGAAGAAATGTACTTGCAAAAGAGATTCATAAATAAAGAGGAGCAATCACTCTAGCTAAATATTGATTAGCTACTGAGAATGTGTTTCCTTCAGCAAAGACACCTTATCAGTTTTCAAAAAATGGGCCCCTTCAATCCTGCGTATGTGAAGATATCCTTCTCGCGAAAATCAATCTTACACTAGTGCAGGAACAATGATTTATGCAGAAAGTGTAAAGTAATGTCTTTACTAAAAAAAAATGCTTTTCTTCGTGCAAGGGCTTTGAAATTTCTCAAGTCCGTAGCACTCAGATCCAATACCAAGAAACTAGTTCTTGTACTCGATCACAGCTTCTTACACTTTAACTTTTGATTCTTGAAATCATTGATTCATTACTGCAGTTTTATAAAACCAAATCATATATCAACAAAGATGAATATATGTAGAAAGTAAGAGAACAATCTTTTTAAATTTAAATTTAATTGAAAGCAAGAAAGCTGTTAGAAGTAAACTAGAAAGGCTTGCTGCATCATATTATCTAGCGCTGGTGCAAGAATAGTTCTCCTACTTGCACCAGGGAGAAACCAAACCAACGTGCAGAAAGTAAATAGCACACCAACATGCACTGGTGCAGGAACGAACCAGGCAGAGGAAATAAACCAAATCGTGCAGAAAGTGAATAGCACACCAACATGCACTGGGGTAGGTAACTCCTCCTCCTCGAACCAGGCAAGGAAAATAAATCAATTGTGTAGAAAGTAACTTAACTACTTCACGTAGCAGATCTGCTTTCACTCAAATAGAAATTCAAATGTTGTAAATTAAATCACACTTGACAATTTAAAACATAAATTACAAGAACAACAAGGAGGGAGAACATGTTGGTTTGGCTGGGCCCTTAGCCAATTAGCGTGTTTCCCTTTTAAACGAAAACACTTCTCAGTATCAACTCATCAACTGTTTAAGCCAAATGATGAAATGTACGAAGCATGAGGCGGAGCTCTTCTTATTAAATCCTTAAAGCAATTACATGTGCGATTACATATCCAGCCCAGATTTGGGTGATAACACAAGACAGACCTGTTACCACCTCGCATGTTCTATTCTCTGATATATTCAATTCTATCAAAACATTGAACATCTTGTCATATTTACATTTCTGCTTATATAGATCCTTTTGGCCGTAGGCCAAAACGATCGTTTAACCATTACATAGCCTATTACAGAAATCGTTATAACAAATTACATAAGATTGCAGAATAAGCTTTCGACCTTCAAAATTAAATTGCTTTTCATAGAATAGGCCGCGACTATCTCCAGTTGTTCGCCTCTCTTAAGTCCAATCTCAGCTACTCTAGATTGAACTGCTATCATAGCTGGGACTCGGCTGCCTTCGGATATGTCTTCATTGATCGTAGCTAAGGTAGTACAAAACAAGCGACAACCCAAGTGATCCGGATTCGCTGCCAAGATTCACGGTGCTAGTGCTGTTGTGAGATCTATTCTGCACTAAAAAACAGTGGTCAAGATAAGTGTTTGTCTATTAAATATCATAGGAGTTAACGATAAGTTACAAAAGTAATTCTAACTAAGAAATCACGTAATAGATAGTTAATAAATGCTAAGTTGAGTTAAAAATGTAAAATATGAAGTTAATGCAAAATGTGTCATCGTTCTCGCACTAGTGCAGGATGAGGGCACATAATATAGGTAAAACAGGGTAAATAATTACGATTTGGGAAGGGAAGAATGGTAAAAAATAATGCAATTTAGGGGACTAACAATCTAATTCGATCAATTTTTTCATTTCAACTTTAATTGGTTTGATATCTAATTTACCTGCCCCACTATTTAGGGTGAGACTGTTGTTAATTTTTTCTTCTAGTTTTTTAATCATGTCCTTCATTTTAAGACTCTTTATATCATCAGCATCTCCTTGCTGGGATGTTTGGTTCGTATCTTGGTTTTGTTTTTCTATGACCTACAGCCTAGTCTCCATTGCCTCCATTTTATTCTCCAATAGTTCTATTTTATTTTCTATTTTTCTGCGGATCTTGTCTTCAAGAGATGTGAATTTGTTTTCCAGCATGGCTTCTAATTGGGTTTGTAGCTTGACTTCTCTTTCTTCTCTAGGTTTCTCTAAACACCCTATATACTCATAAAGGCTCTGTAGAGTAACTGTGCTAGGTCTACCTTTGGTAATCTTTGGTAGTTGTGGTGACTTATTCATACTTGAGAATATATGAGCAAATATGTATTAGAAAAAGATAAGCAATGTGTGCACCTGAATATTAGCAAACTGGACAGCTCACCTTTAATCAATAAAATTCACCACAAAATTTTCACCGCATAATTTCACCGTAGACCCAAGTATTAATCGAGAAAATTCACCGCAGACTCAAGTATTAATGGAGAAAATTCACTGCAGACCCAAGTATTATTTAATCAAGATTTTTATTTTAAATAAACTGCCTCAATTGCTTTTCCTAAATAAATAAAACAAGTATGATCCCAAAATGGAAAAACTCACTGATTTGAGAAGATGATTTGTGGATATTGGATAGCGTAATTATTATGTAATTTAATAAAAAAAATATGGATCAATTATTGTAATGCCCTCAAAATTAGGCTTTACTTTCTTAAAAAAATAATAAGTGTCCAATAAAGCATACAAACTTTGTCGTGTGTCAAGTGGGGACAATCTGTAATCATTTATTAAGCAAACCAGTCCTAGTAAATACTTTGCTAATAAAAAATCATGAGTGCCCTCAAAATTAGGCTTTATTAATAAACAGGCTTTCATCCTAAAAATAATAAGTCAAATACGATCAATGTCAACTAATGCATACAAACTTAATTAATGATTTAAAAAATAAAATAAAATATATATTTTTTTATTATTATTAATTATATATTTTATATATTAGCATTTTATTTTCTTTTTAAAAATTATTCACTTACAAGTTATATATTTTTGTTTCATTTATATTATTATTAATGTTTTATTTATTTATTTTTTCTTTTTTTCAAGGAAAAAATCATAATTTTATTAATGAAAACAAAATTACATGTTACACTTTGTAGATAGTTGTCAGAGACAAGCTAGTAAGTTGCATCATAGAACCATGGTACAAGGGGAGATATTTAAATTTTTCTCCCTTTCTTCTTTTCAATATTATGCCAAGGACCTTGTGTTGGCGCGACAGAAATTAAGGCGAGCTGATTTTATGTTGTGGTTGCTCCATTTTCCCTATCAAAATTTGAGGTTTCTGAGTTGTGTTGTCTTTTGTTTCCTCCACTGTCTGGAGCCCTGTGTTCCATTGTCGGCTGGGCCGTAGTGGTCAGTTCTGAAACATCTTGCATCTCTTGTTCTTGTGTTTTCAGATCTGCTTCTGTCTAGATATTTTCATTTGGGATGGGAGCATCCTCTTCTTCTTTCATCTCCTTCTCTAGTTCTTCTGAGGGGAATTGCCATCCCTTGGTAGCTTTTCCTGTCTTTTTCTTTTTTTTGTTGTCTCTTTTTGCTTCTGGGCATGTGTTTTTCAAATGCCCAGTGTTTTCATAGTCAATATGTTGTATCCATTTATGTTGTTTATGATTAAGTTGGATACACTCAGGAATCCATTTACGGAGGTCCACTTCCACACATATTTGTGCAAAGGTGTAGATCCTCTCCTCCAAGCGTTGGGTATCAATTTTTATGTATCTCCCAATGGTGTTTCATATGCCAACAAGAACAACTTCATTCCAGAAATGAAGTGGATGGTTGTATAGCCAAACCCAGACCGGCATTCTGGAGACCTCCATAGTATTTGCATCAAAATCTAGAAACCATGGTATTGTGAAGAGCCCGATGGATCCCTAAAACCACATTCCAGCCCCAAGAATTTTGTCTCTGGTCTTCGAGGATAGGAACTTGACAATGAAAAAGCCTTTTGAACAAAGATGGATTTCACTGTCCATTGTCTAGTTGGTGAAAATCGAATGAAAAAGCTCAATTGGTTTGGGCCAGAAATAGTTGAATCTGCAGATGAGTGCTTATGATTCGAAGTTGGTTCGTTGTTCATCAATCTCTGGAATGTCTAGTTGCAGTTCTGGCACATGATTTAGTTGTTCCACAATGTAAGGTTTGGGGCCATTCTCTGTTGGTACTGTTGGAGATGTTGTTTTATCTTTCCCCTGTAGTATGTTCCTGTATGAGGGACCTTTTGGGAAATCGTTTTTGGATGTGCTGGGTCCCATATGACCCTGAGATCTGTTCTGCACAACAGCTCCACCTCTCAGCCTCAGATTGAGATGAATGGTGGAGCCAGGGCGAATGGAGTATTCAATGAGTGTGCTAGAGTCGTGTAAAACTCTTCCACAATGTATTAAGGACTGTAAATGGCTTGGATATCTAGCGGATATCTAGATGTTTTGCTTTAGGTCTGAAACATCATCTGTATCTTGTATCCAAATCAATAGAATATTCCCCACAGGTGGTTTATAATAACCTGAAAACGATTTTCGCTTACCTGATTCTCTTTTGTTGGGGCGCATATGTCGACTCCTCTTTGTTTTTGTTCTGTCTACGGTGGTATGTCGGCTCCTCTTTTTTGTTGTTCTGTTTGCGGCGATAGAGGCCTAAGCGTATCCATTTCCAATGCTTGACAGCATACACAGAAAAATAGCAGGCCTGCACAAATCTGCGTAAAATGCAGGGGGTGAGGCACTCTGCCTCCACAAAATCTCGGAGCATGTACTGTATACCATGGGGAGCAGAGAATCCTAACACATCTAGTGACTGCTGGCTTCAGTTTCCAGTCCCGGCAACCAAACTTCAAAACCCATGCTCTATTGCGTAAATATCTCAGCAAAGACAAACATGTCATCATGGCATTCCATGGCCGCCGCAAGGTGTGCTATCTTCGATGCCGTTCAAGGTATTCAATAGGATATCGAAAGTCGGTTTTGACAAAGTAGCCCCAAGGCCAGGCCGGATTCCCCACAAGCCCAATTCCATTGACGCCATGGGTGCCGCCACGAGGGGTAGCAGATGAACGGGTGCATAAACCACTTCTTGAAACCCTAGACCAACGCTTTGCCGCCATTTCTCTCGCCCTTCCTTCCCATGTTTTATTTATATTAATATGGTGTTATGATTTATTTATTTATTTTTTTTTTTTAAATAAAATTTTGTTGACAAATTCAATGGCTATTTTTTCATTTATGGATAGTATTTCTAAACAAAATTATTAATGTAAATGTTTGACTAAACAATTTTACAACTTTTCTATACAAATTGTTTTTGGTTTGTTTTTAAATATTATTTATTTTAAATGTAATTAGTTCAATTCTTATTTTGAAATGATTGCAGGGTACTTCACCATGTTTTAATGACGTGTACAATGTGACTTTGATGTCAACCAATCAAATATATGGAAATTTAGAATGTGACATTCTAATGGTACACCCCTATTATAGATTGTTGAATGAAGGCAATATGGTCATGCCTTCAAATATATATGTTCACTTTCCATGCCTTCAGATCTATATGCCCACTTTCCTTAACTAAGGTTGGATTTGGTGACACAAAGTTACCAGATGTATTTGTGATGTTTATATTTATCATATTTCGATATATTTGTGCAATTGTAATATTGCATAAAATAGAATTTGATGAGAGGCAATATATATCTATTTTTGTTTGCAGAATTCCAATGCAAGATAACATTGAGACGTGTAGGTTTTTGTAGTAATCTTATCCACTTCACATGTTTATTTCTTGATATTGTTGACTATTCTTTAGCTATTATAAACATGATTGATGTATTGTACATTTCCCAACAGTGAACACTTTTTTTTTTTGGCTTTTAAAGTTGAATAATTAAACTAAGTAGCAGAAACTTTAGCTATACAACCTTGTTAAGTAATCATCTATTAAACAAACCACTCAGTAAATACTTTGATAATAAAAAATCATGAGTGCCTTCAAAATTAAACTTTTTTAATAAACACATTTTCATCCTAAAAATAATAAGTGAGATAAAATCACTTTCTAGGTTGTGTGAGATACAATGGGTTGTGCAGCAAATTTGTGCATAGAATACTTGCAACATTTTGGAAGGAGGTGTCTAGGTTATCTTTTTCTCCTTCTTCATCTGTAGGAATCTCCACTACATTATCATGTAATTCTTCTTTGAAAAGTATGTACATGCCATTCCATGAAAATATCTCAGCATCCTTAGCGATCACTGCATGAATGTGTTAGTATTTCTTTCATGCACATCTTCGGGAGCTAGTTGAGGAGGTTTCTGCACCTGAGGTTTATTTTTAGATTGCTTGCCCATAGTTGATGTTCTCGCAGAACATGTCGAATGAACAAACTAAAACACGAAGGAAAACTGAAATAATGACATAATTTAGCAATTCAAATAATTTTTTAGAATTATGAAACAAAGAAATTATGACAAATCAAACTTAAATGAAATCATTTAACTATTGAAAATCCATGACTACATGTAGTACAATATTGACATAATCCACAGATTGTCCCAAATTAAAAACGAAAAGACTCACATTTATTTATGGATATGCTCTTATTAATTAAAAATTGAAGCATTAATCATCTGACTGATTATCCACTATGTTATGATTAACCTTAATTCACAGGATGCACTCTTATTAATTAAAATTTGGAGCATTAATCATCTGACTGATTATCCACTATGTTATGATTAACCTTAATTCACACCGCAAGAGTAAGGTCATGTTCAACTAATTTTTTATGTGGAAGTCATGGTGGGACGAAGAAATGAATGTTATTGAAGGAGAAATTTTTTGGCATTAACATACATAGGGATTGAACTAAGTTGAGGTGGCATCGTCTAATAGGGGTGCATGGAAAAAAAATCCACATAGAATCATTAGCCACATCATCATCGAAAGAATTCCCTTACATGAAGTTGTGTTTTACCATTTAAAATGGCCAGTGTCTATAAATTGATGGATTCCATAAGATGGGAGGTTTCAAGTAATTTGATGGAGAAATCTCTATCCCTTCGTGAGATTTTGTGGAAGAGTAAACACTTAACAACTGAAATTTGGGGTGCGATTGACAAAAAAATTGACATTAAGGTATGTGATATGACGAGAAATTATCCTTTGCATCGTGAAATGATTATGAAGTGAATGTTAAAGGATCAACCCTAGATATGAGAGTTAGGATGAGAAATTATTTGTGAATTAGTGGGAAAACGTTTTGTCGCACCATGGGACTTTTAATAAATTGTTATATAGAGGATTGGGCACAATCACAATCAATGGCTAAGAAATTTTTTTCCCTGGAGACATAGAAAATAGTATTAACTAACAATGCCTTCGTAACTTGACTAATTTTTGTAATTTTCCATTTTTTACAATGATATTTTATCCATGACGTATGTACAATTTGGAAAGCCAAGTTAATTTCACAAAGGACCACTATAGCAAGGAAGATAAGGATGTAAGGGAAGGGAAAAATAGGTAGTGCAAAATAGGAAAAAAAAAGGGTCCCCATTTTATGATGGATTAAATACAAACGGGGGTTAATGTTTTACGATAACAAGATACGCATCTTGAGAAATCATATGCCAATTCCAAAAAGGCACAGAGGGAAATAAATTTGTTTTCCCAATATACAAAAATTCAAGTTATACTTATTGGTGAGTTTGTCTTTGTCTTATTGGTGAGTTTGTCTTTGTCCCATCCACTTATAACTTAGCCATAGTTGAAATGAAATTTTAGATCAAATAAAAGAAAGAAAAATTATTGATGCCAAATAAGCCACAAGTATTGTAGTTGAATCAATATTTATTTGGCATTTGTTTATATTAATTTCTAGTACTCTCGATTTTGAATTTTCTTGGGAGAATGTTCATTTCTTTATCACTGTTGTGGCCTTTTGGACCTAGATGTCTTAGAGATAAAACAAATCTTTGACCTTCCAACCTACTACTTATCTTTGAACTAGGAGAATTAGGGGTGAATCAATTAAATGGTTACATGTAGGTTAGGGTTCAAGAGGTAGATTTAGGTGTAGTATTTTAAGGTAAACTAGTTTTGATGTTTGATTAATATTTTTCTCACGATTCATTACTTTTAATTAATTAAAATTAACTATGTAAATTATATTAAACATTTAATTGTAATTATTTTTTATTTTTTTAATTGAAAAAAAAATATTAGTTATTCCATTTTCAAATCATATATGATTTTTATTTGTGAGTTTTTGTACAAAAGAAATTAAAAAAAAAACTTTAAATTTATCAACCAAAATTTTATTTTAACTAAATTGCCTCAATTTCTTTTCCTAAATAAATAAAACAATTAGCATGATCCCAAAGGGGAAAAAATCGATTTGTGAAGACAGTTTGTGGATATTGGATAGTTTAAATATTGGAGTTGCTTCTAATGTGAATGCTCATCCAGAGAAATCACAAGCCAATTCCAAAAAGGCACAGAGGGAAATAAATTTTTTTGCCCATTATACACAAATTCAAGTTATACTTATTCGTGAGTTTGTCTTTATGCGATCCACTTATTTTTCTTTGTCCCATCCACTTATAACTTATTCATAGTTGAAATGAAATTTTAGATCAAATAAAAGTAATAAAAATGATTGATGCCAAGTAAGCCACCACAAGTATTGTAGTTGAATCAATATTTATTTGGCATTTGTTTATATTAATTTCCAATACTCTGGATTTTGAGTTTTCTTGGGAGAATGTTCATTTCTTTATTACTTTTGTGGCTTTTTGAACCTAGATGTCTTAGAGGTAAAATAAATCTTTGACCTTCCAACCTACTAATTATCTTTGAACAAGGAGAATTGGGGGTGAATCAATGCAATGGTTACAAGTAGGTTGGGTTCAAGAGGTTGATTTAGTTGTAGAGTTCTGAGTTAAACTAGTTTTGATGTTTCATTAATATTTTTCTCATGATTCATTACTTTTAATTAATTAAAATTAAGTATGTAAATTATTAAACATTTAATTGTAATTATTTTGTATTTTTTTAATTGAAAAAAATATTAGTTATTCCTTTTTCAAATCATATATGAATTTTATTTGTAATTTTTTGTATAAAAGAAAAAAAAAGTTAAATTTATCAACCAATGATAACGTATGTCCTATTTTGTGGTGTTATTAATATCATATAATATTATGTTGATAGAGATTTATATTGGTAGTCAATGGGTGCATTGTTAAGTCCTTTCTTACCATAGATCACTAGTTCAAATCTTACAACCCACTTTTAAACTTTGTTATTTATATCTATCTATTTTTAAATGTAAAAAAAAAAAAAAATAGTACATTTTTTAAATCCAAATATAAACAATATTTTAATATTTAATATTTAACATATCATTAATTTATCATTTTCAACTTTATAAACATAAAAAAATAAAAATAAAAATAAAAAAAAAAAAAAATATTAATATTAAATAAATGTAAATTAATATAAAATAATACTAATAAATTGATTTTTTATAAAATATATATGACAAATTAAGATATTATGTAATAAAAAAATTTGTCTTAATTAAACTGCTTCAATTTCTTTTCCTAACTAAATAAAACAAGCAGGATCCCAAAGGGGAAAAACTCACTGATTTGGGAAGATGGTTTGTGGTCATTGGATAGTGTAACTATTATGTACTTTTGTAAATATTATTAATCATTTCATTAATATAAATGAGAAAGACTCATAGCATTGAGAGTTAGTTTAATTAGTTGAAATTTTCGCACTAAAATACTTTATTATGAGTTAGTTCAATTAATTGAATTCTTATAACTAAAGTACTTTGCTAATAAAAAATCATGGGTCAATTAATTTGATGACTTAAAAATTAGGCTTTATAAATAAACAAGTTTAAAAAAAAAAAACTATGTTGGGCTTTCCTCTAAAAACAATAAGTGAGATATTGTCTGGTTTGTGAATATTAGATCTAAAAATAATAAGTGAGATACTGTCTTATTTGTGGATATTAGATATTGTAAGTATTAGGTACTTTAGTAAATATTATTAATCAATTCATTAATATAAATGAGAAAGAGTTTAAAATACTTTACTACACTTAGCTCAGTTAATTGAATTCCTGTAACTAAAGCACTTTGTTGATAATAAAAAATCATGAGTCAATTATTTTAATGCCCTTATTAATAAACGGGCTTGGCTTTCTTCTAAAAATAATAAGTGAGATAGAATCAATGTCTAGTAATGCATACAAACTCTGTCGTGTATGAAGTGAGATAATGTATCGTGTATTAAATAATTATTTATTAAGAAAATCAATCATAGTAAGCACTTTGCTAATAAAATATCATGATACCCTCAAAATTAAGCTTTATTAATAAACAAGCTTTCATCTTTAAAATAAACTATGTCAGCCTTTCCTCAAAAAATAACAATAAGTGAGATAAAATAAGTGCATAAAAATAATGTCCTATGTCAAGTGGGGACATGGTAGTCATAATAAATCCTGACATAGCATCTTTCTTGTAGTTGCTCCACTACTCTAGCACTCAACTACAGTTTGGGACATTTACGGACATCAACACATCTCAAAAACATACAATGTTGGATGCCTTCCACCTCTTCCAATTCCAAACACCCAGAGACCCATAGCTTTTGAAGCTTTGTTAGCTATCCAAAGACTAAACCATTGTCAAAATGCGTTCCATGAGATCACCTTCAGCATCAAGAAATTGCAACCTCCTCATACGAATAGCATCATCAATATGAATGCATTCCCTATCAACCATTCTAAGTCCTCGCACGTCTATTACCTATCCAATCTTGAAACATTACCATTATTACCCATTCTTTCTTGTAAAATGATGGAAGAAATTTAAAAATAGAAAACAATTTAACACTTACATATGATTGCTGCCAATTTAACATCTCCTCCACTGTCCAATGCCAAAGACAACGCGACAATTCTGAAGCTTTGGCCAATTCTCTTCCCATGTCTCTAAGGTGACCGTGCATTTTTATCCATTTCCCACGATCCAACTCAACCAGACATATGTCCTGTATATTTTGAAACCCACACAAACCACCCTCCCCCAGTATTATTACCACCATATCTCTATCTTCTCCAATGAAAAAACAAGCAATATCTAATAACATCTCTTTTTCTGCGACTTTCTCCAAAGCATCATAACTAATTTTAAGTGTTTCCATTATCTCATTGGGAAGTGTGCGTCCAATTTTATACAACTGGTCTTTCCAGTAAGAGATGTTCTTTCTATGAAGAAGTGCCCCAAATACCTTTAAATACATAGGAAAACCACCACAGGCTTCTAAGAACTTATTTACCAAAGATTCAAATTCCTGAGGTGGATGTGACTTCTTTAAGGAATAGGAACAAAAGAGCTCAAGAAAATGTTCTTCACATAGGCCGCTTACGGTCTATATGGACTCCTCTTTGACATTTGAGTTGATGAGAACATGTCTATTCCTAGATGTAATTAACATTAAGCTATTAGGGTGAATTACACTTTGATGTGGCCAAAGTGCATCAACTTGATCCTCATGATCTACATTATCTATAATTACTAAGGCTTTAGATGATGAGAGATGATTCCTAATCATCCCTTTACCTTCATCAACACTATTTATTATATGATCTGATCTTGTCAATTCTGAAAAAAGGGAAGCAACAACAAGAAAATCGAATTGCTGGAGAACGCACACTCTTCTAATTAATTTATTCTGAGAAATATATATACAGGAATATGGTCAATTATGAAGAACAATTAAGATAACTAAAAATTGATTCTAAACTAATAGCAGAACTGATTCTAAACTAATTGTAATCTATAACACTACCCCTTAATTTTGAGGGTTACATTGTTTTATTCCTAACTTTTGACATTGAAATTCAAAATTAAGTTTTCCTAGCGGTTTGGTGAAAATATCTGCTAACTGATCCTTGGAATCACAAAATTTGAGAACAATATCACCATTTTTGACGAGTTCACGAATGATGTGAAAATGAGTGTCAATATGTTTTCTTTTTTGATGAAAGAAATTATTCTTCGACAAGTAAATAGTGGAAGTGTTGTCACAAAAGATTGAAATAGGTTCATTTTCTATATAACCAAAGTGAGAGAGAAGTCTCTTTAGCCACATTGCTTGACATGATGCTAAATTTTCTGCAACATACTCAGCCTTTGTTTAGGATAACGCAACTATGGGCTACTTTTTGGATGACCACGAGATCAAGTTTCTGCCAAATAGAAAAGCATAGCCAGGAGTGTTTTTTCCGATCATCAATACATCCTGCATAATCATTATCTATATAACCAACAAGCTTACTGTCTATACAGGCAGCAAATGATAAACCATATGTAGATGTACCTGCAATGTATCTTAACACCCTTTTTCCGGCTTTCCAATAATAGTCTTTAGGAGATTCCATAAACCTAGAAATATAACTAGCTGCAAATGCTATATCAGGTCTAGTAGCAAAAACATACATAAGGTTAGGTCTCTATATTACTAGTGTAGTCCCTTATTATGTTAGTGTAGCCCCCCTTATTTTTATTGTTGTACCCCTGTAACCCCCATATTTTTATTATTGTGCCCTTACATTATTATTGTTAGGTTGGCTAGGATTGTATTGTGGCCCCATGGACTCCTATATATAGAAGGGAGGGTTTGTCATTTGTATAATTCAAGAATTGTTCATTTATGTAATGTATTGAAGGTTTCCAACTCGAAGTGGCTAATTTCTAAGGCATTGATCTCTCTGTTCTTGTATTTTTGGAGTTGGTTTCATAACATTTGGTATCAAAGCTTTTGATTCTAGGGTTTTGCTACTCCAAACAGGTCATCGTGGAATTTTCGCTATAACATTTTTCTACGAAGGTTCAGAAGCTGAAATTTTTACAAAGAGAAGCCAAAATCCTGAGGAACGTCATGTAAAAATTTCAGATCTTGGTTCGCAATATTTTCAGAGATATGATCTATGGAAGTTAGGGTTTGTTTAGGCTCCCAAATTTCACCTAAAACAGGTCATTGTGGAATTTGTGCTATAACGTTTTTTCTACGAAGTTTCAGAAGCTGAAATTTTTAAAAAGAGCGAAGCCAAAATCCTGAGGAACTTCTTGTACAAATTTTAGATCTTGGTTCGCAACAGTTTCAGAGATATGATCTGTGGAAGTTAGGGTTTTCTCAAGCTCCCAAATTTCATCTCAAAGAGGTGACCATGGAAAAATCATCATAAATCTCTCTCTGAGTGTCGGATTGGAATTATGTAAAACATGGCCACAAGTACACGGACTTTAGTTTCGTGTGTATCAATTTTAGAGCCGAAGGAGGAAACAGTGACATGTGGTACGTCGTACAAGTTTTCTCTACCGAACTAGTCCATAATTAGGTCATTGTGGGAGATTGGGCATAACTTTTTCTTGAAGAATCCAAATCAGGTCAGACCTATGGCATTCTAAAGAAGATTCAAAATGCTACTACAGGGCCGAATTTTAGATATTGAAGCTCTGAAATCACAAAGATAATTCGATTTCAATATTGAGCTCCTCAAAAGAAAGAAAAGGGTGTGTATTTTTTTTTCCCGAATTGCATAAGTCTTGTTTGAAGAATCAATTTGAATTGATTCCAAGGGAATATTGTAGAATAGAAATCAATACTTGGTTCTAAAACCCCCCCTAAAAAGAATTCAACACCTATTAAGCCTTCAGAAAGCTATACTATGACACATGAAGAGGAAGAATTGCAATATGAGATATCAAAATTAAGATACCAAGTGCAACAAATTTCGATCTTACAAAGAGAAATTAAAGATTACATAGATGGTTTAAAAGAAAAAATGAAGGCTAAGTTGGACGGTTTGAAGGATCAAATGAAATATAATATGAATAATGAAGTAGTTCTCCAAATCTCAGGATAACCTAACTTTGGTGCAGAATCAAATGAAACAACAGGAAGATCAACATCACATCAAAAGAAGTTTTGAACCAGTCACAGAAACAAGAACTCGACAAGTACGATCAATTTTAGAGTATCTCGGCAGGTGGAAGAAATTTCCCGTAGAATATTCCACATGAGAGGATGATAAATTTATAAAGAAGCATCAAGAAATAATCAAGCGTTGAGGACAACACTTGTTTGAAGGAGAGGGGCATGCTAGGTCTCTATATTACTAGTGTAGTCCCTTATTATGTTAGTGTAGCCCCCGTTATTGTTATTATTGTACCCCTGTAACCCCAATATGGTTATTATTGTGCCCTTAAATTATTATTGTTAGGTCGGCTAGGATTATATTGTGAACCCATGGACTCCTATATATAGAAGGGAGGTTTTGTCATTTGTATCATCTAATAATTGTTCATTTATGTAATGTATTGGAGGTTTCCCCCTCGAAGTGGTTGATTTCTAAGGTGTTGATCTCTCTGTTCTTCTATTTTTGGAGTTGTTTTCATAACACCTAATACTACCAGCAAGTTTTTTTTATACAAAGTTGAATTAACAATAGTACCCACATCATCTTTACTTAAATTTGTACCAACTTCAATAGGAGTATCTATTAGTTTACGCCTGTCCATCTTAAAAAATTTCAAAAATGTCAGTAACATACTTATGTTGACTCATAAACATACCATCGTGTGTTTTTTTCACTTATATACCTAAGAAGTATCTCATTAATCCGAGATCTATCATTTGAAATTCATTTTTCATTACAGCTTTAAATTCATCTAACTGCATGTTACTTGTATAAATTATGTCATCAACATAAAGACAGATTATCAAAATATTACCTTGATCATCATTCTTGATATACAAGGTGGGTTCATGGTCACTTCTTCTGAAACCATTATTCAGCAAATAATGGTCTATTCAGCTGTACCAAGCTCTTGGAGCTTTCTTGAAGCCATACAATGATTTCTTCAACCTGTACACCTTATGTTCTTGATTTTTTATTTCGAAACCAGGTGGTTGGTCAACATGCACTTCTTCATTCAAAGCACCATTCAAAAAAGCATACTTTACATCAATTTGGTAAATCAACAACTTGTTTTGTGCTGCAATAGCGAATACAAATACAATAGTATCAATTCCTGCTACAGGTGCAAATGTTTCACCATAATCTATGTCAAGTTGTTGTGAAAAACCTTTGGCAACTAATATTGCTTTGTGCTTATCAACTTCACGTCTCTATTTAACTTTGTTTTAAAAACCCATTTGACACCTATCGAATTTTTATCATCAGGTAGATCAACCAAATCCCAAGTTTGATTTCTTTCAATTGCATCAATTTCATTATTCATTGCATCTACCCATTCTTTGTCCTTTATAGCCTCTTCAAAACAAGTAGGTTGAAATGAAAGAAATGAAAAATTTACAATATCATCAACATCATCTTGTGCATAAATATCACTTAAGTTTCTCATTTTAGGATTATCAGAATTAGACTCAAAAGATGACGAACTGCTACTGCTTGATGAACTACTGCTGGTTTTGTCTTGAACCTATAATTTTGGAGTGCTAGTTGTAGAAATTTGATGTTCGTCTAACAGAATAAAAGGATTAGGAAAAGTATTGTTCTCTATTTCATTCCAAGATTTGTCTTCTAGAAATTTCACATCTTGACTTATGAAAAACTTCTTAGTTATAGGATTAAACAATCTATATGCCTTTATTGATCACTATATCTTATAAATATATACTTTTCGCTCATAACATCAAGTTTTTTTTCTCAAATTTTCTAGAACATGAGTGAAAGCAATACAACCAAAGACGCAAAAGTGTGAAATAGTTACCTTTTGTCCACTCCATCCTTCTTCAGGTACAAAAATTTGAACACTAGAAGTTGGTGATCTATTCAAAATATATACCGAACATGCAACTGCTTCAGCCCATAAATATTTAAACAAATTTTGTGTTTTGAGCAAACTTTGAGCCATATTCATAATTGTTTGATTCTTTCTTTCTGTGACTTCATTCTGCTGCAGAGTATAACTGGTTGTCGTTTGTTTTTTAATACCGTGTTGTTTGCAAAAATCAATGAATTCGTTAGATTCATATTCACCTCCTTTATCAGACCTCAAAACTTTAATAAAATTTCCACTCTGTTTTTCAGCCTCGGCTTTGAACTCCTTGAACTTGGAAAATGTTTCAAATTTGTATTTCATGAAATACACCCAAATTTTCCTACTAAAATCATCAATAAAAGTAAGAAAATAGAGACTACCGGCAACTGGTTTTTCTTGCATTAGACCGCACAAATCTGTGTGCACTAACTCTAGTTGTTCTTTGGCTCTATTAGAGGTTGAATCAAAACTATCTCGCTTATGTTTACCCATTATACAACTTGTACAAGAAGAGATATGATCAGAAAAAGAAGGAAAACCTTTCACCATAGACTGTCTTTGCAACAAACTCATACTTTTGATAGGTAAATGACCATAACACAAATTCCACAGGTCAGAGTCAGTTGGCGTTGAAACATTATGTGCATACAACTTCTCACTTTTCAATTGTAATTAATACAACCTGTTCTTTGTTATAGGAATATTTGCAACAAGAGACTTATGTTTATCAGAAATCATGCAATTAGTTGTGAAAGCTAACATCATAACCATGTGCATCTAACTGACCAACACTCAAAAAATTATGCTTTAAATTGGGTACATAATAAACATCATAGATATTCTTCACAACATTTTGTTTGGTTAAGACACGTACAACACCCTTTCTTGAAGCTTTAACCTAGTGATCATCACCCAAACCAATAGAGGAACTGAAAGATGTATCAAGATGTGAAAACAAATCACTCTGACCAATCATATGATTACAACAACCATTTTCTACCAACTAAACATCTTTATTATGTACTTGCAAAGTCACTTGGCATGCCAAAAATAAATCATCTGGTGTTTCACATTCAATGTTATTGGATTTGTTTTTACTCAAAACATATTGTAGTTTTCGACATTCAGACTTATAATGGCCATATTTTTTGCATTAGTGACATTGAATTTTTTATTTATCCACCCACTTATGACTATGGTTAGTTTGAGACTGCTCTGAATGTGTTTGAGTTACCTGTGATCTATCATCAGACTGAGACTGCCCTCTACCTCTTCCTCTCCTGCCACGAAAACCTTTGCCTCTACCTCTATCCATAGAAGCTTTAGATTTGAAAGCATCCTCCAAATTACTGACATCTAAATTAATTCTTGCTTCATGAGCCAACAAAGAACCAGTTAATTCTTCCACGGGTAATTTTGTTAATTCTCTCGACTCAAAAACAATAACTATCATGAAAATTTTTTTAGGCAAACATCTGTGAATTTTTTCAACAATTATTTTATCTTCAAGTTCTTCACCATTCATCTGAAGCTGATTAACAACACCCATAACTTTAGTCATGAACTGATCAACTGTTTCTGATTTAGTCATTTTAAGTGTTTCAAATTGTGTTATGAGAATCTGTAATTTTACCATTTTTACTTTATCATTTCCTTGATAAGCAACCTTAAGTATATCCCATATTGATTTAGCAGTTTTAGCAGCAGTGAATTTAGGAAAAATAGAGTCATATAAGGAATTTAAAATGCACGACTTCACTCTACCTTCTTTCTGTTTAAGTTCATCAAATTATTTTCTTTGAGCATCACTCATTCCAGCAATTGTATTTGCATCAGGTTCTGTTAACCCCAAATCTACTTGTTCCCAACAACCTAAACCTTGTAAGCATGCTTGCATTTTAAGACTCAAAAAATCGTAATTCTTACCACTAAATAATGGTGTAGGAATTTCAAACTGACTCATCGAAGCTATGTTTAAAAATAATAAGAAATCTGATACCTTCTTAAAAAAAACTTCAAACAAGGATCCTTCTTCAACTGCAACCAAATTTTCACAACATTCCTTTCTAATGACCAACAAGAATCTCAATATGAGATTTCAATAACAAATCAAATGTTCAACACCTTCGACCATATTCCAATTCCCATCCAAATTTGAGCCAAAATTTATTTTCATTAACACTTTATAAAAACAACACACCATTGAACCCTCAAACAACAGGAAAATGATTTTTCTATTATATTTGATCTTTTCAGAAATTATATGGTTAAATGGTGGGATTATTTCAACTTGAGGTGAGCGGGCTACTATTTTCTACCCTTCTTATAGTGGGACATACAAAAATGACAATCTAAGTGATATACAATCAACAACATACAAACAACGACTTTTTGTTACAAATTTGAATACAATTTAGAAAAATAGACAACAGCTCTAATCACTCTCAAACGCAACCTCAGAATTCTTTCCTCCGATGGTAGAAAACAGTTACAAACAATGCTTTTCTGGTGGCAGCAAACAACACATCAAATGGGAACAAACAACAAACAATGCAACTCTTTTCTCCAGCGGAAACAAATCTCCAGAATAACCCCTCAAGCAGGCAGCTTCAAACAACAATTCCTCTGCTTCAAACAACGAATCCTCTACTTAAATTCTCAAGCAATGGAGATCCTAACCTTGATTTGATACCATGAAAAAAGGGAAGCAACAACAAGAAAAACGAATTGCTGGAGAACACACACTCTGCTAATTCATTTATTATAAGAAATATATATACATGCAAATGGTGAGTTACAGAGAAAATTTATGCTAACTAAAATATGTTTCTAAACTAACAGCGAAACTCATTCTAAACTGATTGTAATCTTTAACAAATTCCTTAAGAAGTATTATCTGCATCGGCAACAAATTTCAAGTGCCCTTACCTGCTTTATCTCTTACATCAGATAAAAAACAGGAACTACTATAATATGAATTCTTCCTATTGAACAATTCTTTTTCCAACTTGGTCTTCCTTACACCACCTAACCCCGCGATCCCCAATATTTGAGGTTTCCCTCTTTGCTGTTGTGGCAATAAAACTTTAGTTTCAAAATCCTTCACCTTATCATCCAAACCTGTTGGATACTTAGCTACGTCCAAGGCTAAGGCTAGTTTTTTTGCCTTCTTTAGCACCCGTTCAATGACCTTATCTACCATCTCACCCTCATCACTGATTATTCACAAGAAAATAAATAAAACTAATCAAATTATAGGCTTTTGTGTGTGCAACATCTAGACCAACTCATTTAGACAACAACTTGAATCAACATATCCCTGGGACAAGACGGCCACATGAACAGAGGTCTATCTAATGGCGTTTTCAATATGAGGAGCGAAACAGTCTCCCCGTTCTAATTCAGGTTGATCTAAAAATACTCTCAGTCCAGAAGAAATAAGTCGTCGGTACAGATGGCTGGCAAATTTTTTTTTACCTCTGGACTGTGATGAATAATAAACATGTCATGGGTGGAGTTAGCAGTAGTGGAGGTGGGAAAGCCATATTTCCAAGGCTATACGCCATTTAAGACACCTTAAGAGTCAGCCTAAAAGTACTGTGACATACCTAATAGGGACAAGGCACATGAATGGGCAACATAGTCATGGTATGGCCATAGAGAGATTTCAGATTACGGTGGAACGGTAAGTGACCGGCGTAGTCCCCAACTCCCGTGCATCCAACTGCAGGCAATGGGCATTAATTCCACAACACCAGTGTCCAGATCTAGCTCCTGCGATGAAACCAATGCTCCCAAATTCAAATTTTGGATCAATCTCTTGCGTCGAAAGAAATGCTTCCAAATTCAATTTTTGGATCAGCTCCCGCGTCAAAGGCAGTGCTCCCAAATTCAAATTTTCACCTTCCTGAAGAAGAGGGAAATCAACTGATGGTAAGGAAATCTATAGACCAAGTGAAACCGAACTCCGTGGTTTCCAAGGATGGGAGTGGAAATAGAAAAACCATTACAGAGGTTTTGAATGCTACTCCAAAGAAGAGCAATGCTAGATACATAATTCATATAAAAGCAAGAGTTTATGCAGAGAAAGTGGAATTGCACAAGGATAAAATGAATCTCATGTTCATTTGAGATGGCATGGATGTCACTGTGGTTACAGGAAACTCAAATGTGAAAGAAAATTTCACAACTTTTTGCTCTACTTTGCTTCAACAAACAAACAATTGCTACATCCCCGCCTACTTTTCTATTTATTTCTCTTCTTTGCTCAACTCTTCCACTATACACGCTTGAAATTTAGGGATCCTTCTTATGTTCACTGACCAGCTTGCTTTCTTTCTTTGATATCTGAATCCTATTAGGTGGGATTTCACAGTCACCCACAGAGAGTAATTTCGAAAAATCCGTTACTGCACATTTTCTAACCATTGGGTATTCACTCTGTAGATTTCATTGAATCAGTCCATGCTTGGGCGTGACCTATTAACATGCCTTGGCTAGAAGATGATTGGAAAATATTTACCGTGCAGGTATATTTATGAACCTGCTCCTCAATTTAAAGTTTCATTTTTCTTTCCTTTCCATTGCAATGATATCCTACTCTTGGTGTTGCTTTCCAGTGCCTTCGACCTCTGCTTAAGAAGGCCAAAAACTAAAATTCCTAGATCGAATCATGTTGTTAATCGTTAATTGATTTGCAAAATCTCGTATGTTACACAGAAGCTGAACATAAATAGCTGATTATAGTGGAACATTGCTCTTGCTGTTAATCGTTAATTGATTTTCAAAATCCCCTGTGTTACATAGAAGCTGAACATAAATAGCTAATTATAGTGGAACATTTCTCCAACTAGGAAAATCTGCTAGAACCTTTCCCGCTCCTAAAGAAAATATCTCCACTCTCTACAAAGTGCAGGAACTGAGGTTTCATGTTTTAATCATCTCGGGTAGATAATGCATTTTTTTATTGAAGTTAATGTTTTTAGAGAGTTCTTTCCATCACAAGTTTTGAGGGCATAAGAACCTTATTTTCCTTTATTTTTATTTTCCTTAATATGTCAATAAGGAGAAGGAATATGTGTTTTTTTAAGTCACACTCAATAATATCTATTAAGATCTTTCTTTCAGGGGCAAATTAATCCTCTATGTGCTGGGCCATATTATTTATTGTAAATAGACCATCATTGATAAGTTTCACATGACTCAATTGTTATTAAAAAACATATTCACTGTTATTTGATGTTGATCCACATAAAAGTTCTATTATAACAGTTGTGTCATGGGCCATTACAGAAAGCCCACGAGGACCAAGATGTCACACCACCTATGCGTTTGGATGATAGAGTGACTACTACTACAATCTCTATGGATTTTCCAGTCCAGTACAAATATTTTACCGTTTTACACTAGGGTTTCCTTTGTTTTATCTCGATTAGATGCTAGTGTACAGGTTCATTTTACCAAAAATAAATAAATCAAATTTTGGAGGAAGATAAAAAATCTTTTTATTAAATAAATATTTTTTCTTTATTAATTTTGTTTAAAATCTGGCAAATACATTTAAAAATTATAAGTTTTTAAATTGTATACTTGTAATTATCAAGTGGTTCAGTGGTTTTGGAGGGCACTAAATTCATTTTTGCATTCAAAAATTGTATTTTAAACAAGAAGAAATCACAAATCTCCTTGAAATTGTATTGATGAAATTCAAATATCCATTTCATCCACGAAGAAAACTATGGCAATATTTTGTAAGGAAAATAAAATATTTTTTTAGTAAAGAATAAAGAAAACAGAAATATATTAGAATGGACTTGATAGTTAAAGGCATTTATTTATTTCTTAAAATGTCGTAAATTCACATAAAGAAAAAATAAAAAATATATACTTAAATATATTTTAGAAATCAAATCATTACATCAAAATAAATACGTTCTTCTTTCAATAAGAAATTTCATATCCATTTTATTATATACCATTCAATCCAAATTGTAATTAAATCTTAAATTTTTATTTTAATTAAAAATTAAAAATATGTGTTTTTTTAATAAATTTTGTAAATATTACAAAAGCTAATCAAAATGGTAGTGCTAATTTTATTGAATAAAGATAAATATGGATTTATTTGTTTATTTGTTGTATGTATATTTATGATAATTTAGATAAATGTTGCCCATTAAACATAGAATATCATTTTTGTTATGTGATAAAAGATATGTTATTACCAGTTTAGATTCATATTTGGATTTAGGATCAAATTTCTTGAGATGCAAATTCATGATCTATTTTGGCACTTGGTAAATCCTAAGTTAAAATAGATATAGTTTTTTCTAATTATTAACCTTTAAATATGTTAAGAAAACCATGGGTTAAAAATACCATGGGAAAAACCATAAGTTGGAATCCAAAAATATTAAACATGACGTTACAATAGTTCTACCATACTTAACTTGGAAAATATTTTATTTATAATATTTTAATTTAGAAATTTAAAAATATTTATTATGTTTTTTTTAAATTGGAAAAAACTAACAACTATTTGTGCTCAAGATTTTTTCTTTTTAATATCATTTTTTAAAGTCATAATTTGATATTTATAATTTTAAAAAGAATTAGTGAGAATATTGAAAGTTATAAAATTACAAAAATAATATATATATATATATATATATATATATATATATATATATATATATATAAACCATTATCTAAATTTTATTTTGACTTTTTTTAATAATTTTTTTTTCAAAAAAAATTAAAAATATGCCATGAATTTTTACTATAAAATATTTCTTTTACAATAATTAAATTAACAATTAATTCACTTACTTTACTCTCTATTCTCTAACCACTTATAGTATATTATCTATCTTATAATATAATATTTATATAAAGGGTGGTTCAAGGATATCCAATAAACTCTTCCCTTGAACCATTCCTTTTGGGTTAATTGAATTAACCCACCCACTATACTTTTTAATCACTTATAATATGATACAAAATTAGTTAAGTTCTCATATATATTTAAATTTCTATAATTTATAATGATGATATTTAGTATAAAAAATAATGAAGAGAAGAATATATTTTGAAACATTACATATTTAATATTTTAATAAAAATAAATTTAAAGATAATTTTTTATAAATTACTTAACATAATTAATAATAATAATAACTAACATTAATAGTTAATGTGAGTTTACATTTGATCCCCTCGACTCTAGTACAAGGGTTCTCGTAATTGTGTCGACTCTAGATAATGTTCAATGAGCAAGGGTGGTGTGTGGCAAAATTTGGGTCTCTCCTGAAGTTTTTGGTTTTGTCTCTAGTGTGCCCATGGATGGCCTTTGGATCTACAGATTACGACGACATAACAGGGTCATGACCCTTTTGTGGGATGTGTATGTTTCTCTCCTTCCCTCTCTAATGTTTCCTTTCTTATATGTTGTTTGATGCACAAGGTGGTATATGGATGTTTTGAATTTGTTTTTCTTGTTTTCAGGTTAGCGTTGGTGGTTTCCTCTTTAATGGATTGACAATTTCAATAGTGGCATGTTGGGCTCTTCAGTCACGACTCATTGGAAGGTTTCTATGTATTCTGAGGAGTTTGTTTGGTGCGAGCATTTGTTTTGTTGCTCCTGCATGGTATTTTACTTTGGCTTTGGTGTATAACTTGTATGGCAAGGAGACTAGAGCCCCTTGTAAGGCCTTGATGTATTGGTATTTTTTTTATGAAGTTCTTAGTGGCTCATCCAGGTGACAGGGGTTGAGGGCTGAGTCTTAGTGCTCCCTTCGTGTGCCTAGTGTTTTCTATGTATTCCAGTTTTCATGAGTAATATAAAGTTTCTTAGTTTACAAAAAAAAGTATGAGTTCTCATTCAAATTTGTTGGATGACCATGGGTGCACTTCTGAATATCTGACATTTCCCTTCTAGCTACCACCCTCTTGCTTCCAATCATCAATCATACACACCACTAGTTGTAACCATTAATGTTGATTTTCAGTCATATACATCGCCATAGCACAATTGATGATACCATCTCTTAGGTGGCATAAAGTCCTTGATCGCGGTATTAATTCTCATTGGGTAATGTTTACCAATGGTACTATTGGCAGCTTGGAAGAAAAAATGACTTCAAAATTCAATTAAATGCACACTCCAAAATCTCACAATACAAAAAGTTACAATGGAAATTTGTAATGTGTAATAACATGGACACATTCCATTAGGTATTCATTACAAAACCTATGTTGCACATTTCCTACAATTTAGTGCAATATGCCTTGTGTCATGCCTCTTTTAAATTTTGGTGCAATATGTCTTAAACCTTTAAAAACTTTATGTATCACATGAAACCAAAATTTGGTGTGACATGCTATTGGAAACATATTTCATGTATATTCGATGGAATAAGACTTTGGTGTGGTTGGGTGTGATGTGTTATAGATATCAAATGTTTGAGAGGATGCAATATGGCAGATAGAAATAAAGTTTGACACAATGTGATGTGTCACATGGAAGGAATGTTTGATAATGTGCATTATGGGACATAGGAAATTTTGGAGCAGTGTGATATGTTTTAGAAAAGGAATTTTAGATGTGATGTATCACATGGAAAGGAAGTTTGACAATATGCAATATGTCACACAAAAAGAAAGTTTGGGAAAGTGCAATGTGTCACACTGAAAAAAATATCGATGCAATGTGGTATGTTGCAATGAATGAAAGTTTGGAGCAATGTGATCTATCAAAACCCTTTGTTGTGATGGAGAATTTTTTAGAAAGTGTGATGTGTCACACTAAAATAAACTTTGACAAAGGAATGTTCTAGGCAATGTGATATGTCACATGAAGAAAAAGCTTGTGTAATGTATTGCAAAGTAAGAAAACTTCAAAAGGTAGCATTTACATTTGGAAATGTCTTGTAACAATGCCTAGTTGATTTTTCCATGTAAAAAAATATAAGACCAAGGTTTTGGGACATGCATTCCAAGTTGAATGGTGGAAAAAACATCCTAGTGGGTGTCACTTTAGTTTTATTATGGCTAAAGAAATTTCCATAGGTATTGGCAAAGGCAAAGAGGCATTAATTGGCATTTTATTTATGAAAATAAAGGAAAATAAGAGAAAAGTGAGATGAAGGGTCACATAATTGCATGAGAAAGAAATTGAAGGAAAATGAAGAAAATAGAGGCCTCAATAATAAAAAGGCTTATGAGGACCAATTCATGTATTTTGACTGTTTTTGGGTGGAGCTCCCTTCTATTCTCTTATTATTTCATATTGTTGCACACTTAGAGTATTCTTGGAACATGCTTGGAGCACTCTAGTATTCACTTGGATTTGGAGAAAGATGGAAAAGGAAAGAAAGAAATCACAAGGGAATAGATGGATCAAAAACTACAACTAGATTACTTTGTAGGTAGCGAGATGCATGTATGATTTCCTTGCTATTTTTGGCATGCACGGTACATGCATGTGGTTTTTTGGTTATGTTTTTTCATTAGCATGAATATCTACTTGGATTGAAAGTGGTTTTATCCTTGCCTTGTCATTTCCTGGATAGCCATGGTCTTGTGGGTTTTCCACTTGTTGTTTCTGATTGGTGCTCTGGTTCCTTATGGATGTGGATTGAGTTACTAGTTCCTAGAGTCGATGGTTGGAAAAAATGCTCTTGAAGCCCTGAAACAACTTAGGTTGAGTTACTAGTCTTGGAGCCTAGGTTGGAAAAACACTCTTGATCCCTTCGCGAGTTGAGTTACTAGTCTTGGAATTAGGTTGGACAAAAGTTTTGGAGTCATGGAAGGCTCTGGGTTGAGTTATTAGTTCCTATAGTTGCAGTTGGAACAAATACTTTGGAGCCATGGACAACTTGGGTAGAGACCAATTTGGTTGGTATTAGTATGCCCCACCGTGAGGTGGAATCATTGTTTGAGGGTTGAGGTCGGTTGGACTTTAGAAGCCCTGGTTTGGTTTTACTTGGTTTGTTCCATGAGATCCCACGTTCATGATTGGAATATGGCCCAAGGGTGATTGGCTAAAAGAAATAATTATTTCAACCTAATCTATGGTCGTGTGTTACAAGGAATTCCCTAACTTGGTTGGAATTTTCATATATTAATATGAGTTATTTTCCTATTGTGGTCTACAGACATATGTGTTGATTATAATGGTTATCTTATGGCTACCTAGCCATGGTTTCTATGTTAGTTATTTACTGGTTATATGTTGGTTATATGATGTATGTTATCTATGGATCTAGACATGTTTGATGAATATAAGAATGGTTGATGATTGCTTGGACTAACAAGTGCTATTGCAGCTAGCTAGAGAGGGTTTAGAGCCTTCTCAATGATTCCTAGGTGAAAATTTTCAGTTTATGATCATATATGCATTCATGACTTGTAGCTTACATGTTTTCCATGTGTTTGATGAAATTATTTTTATGTTCTAGGAAGTCTAGGTCAAGTTATGCCTTCAAGTTTGCATGTTTATACTTTTTGTCATCTCATTATTTATTTTGATAAGTCTCACGAAGTTCTAGGTAGTGGTTTGGAGGCTGACCTGAAATTAAGGCTCATATCTCGAGCTGTACCCTCTGAACTGAATAATTTCAATCACACATTACACAATGATTTCCTGGGGAAAGCCATGGATAAAAAACCTGTTATCTGTATATTTCATAAGTCAGAAAATATGAGAAGCTTACAATTCTTTTCTATAACCTGAGAAACCTCTACACTATCTCTATATATCTCACTGCTTCCTAGACAATCCTAGGCCAATACTTAACCAATTTTCTTCCTGTTTAGATCCTTTTTTCATTGCATTGTTTCCTTGGGTAATTAGCCCTTATTAATTAGGGAATTTGCCAATATGAATTGCGTAATAAATCTATGGCCTTCCTCTAACTGCATGCACCACCTATACAATTTGGATGATTATACAACTAATAGTACACTTCCCTTGAAATCCAATCTCAACTGGGTCTTTCTTTGATCTGACATGCATTAGTTATTTATGGCTTATTTATCAGTTATCTAATTGATCACTACATGTGGTTCAAGTTCAAGTTCCACACTTTGACCTCTCACTAGCTCCTCTATCAGTTGGAACTAGTTAAACTCACTTTAACTCAGATAAATCGAATTAATTAATTGCAACTCAAAATAAACTCATCCAGGGCTCCTATTTTGTAGGATCCACTCTACATGACTCAAGTTAGACCCTCAACTTGAATTAATTGAACCAAATAAGTAAAACTAACTTATTTAACTCCTACAACTTTTCATGTGATGTGGAATTAAAATTTTATTCTAACTTAATTCAAGGGAATATTAAATTAGAATCTTTCTTGGTGCTATTTTCAACACTCCCTCTCAGCAACAAAGGGATTATCAAATACCCCGATCCTACCTCTATGGAACTCAAATTTTCCTCTTGACAGTGCCTTCGTCAAAATGTCTGCATCTTGTTCCTTTGTAGGAATTTACTCTAGCATCATGATCTGCCTCTGCACACATTGTCTGAGATGGTGGTATCGGTTGTCAATATGCTTGGACCTATTATGAAAAACCAAATCAATCGAGAGTTTGATGCAACTCTGATTGTCATATTAAATCATCGTAGGATCCATTCGTTGACCAAACAACCCAACAAGGATCTTTCTCATACAGATAGCCTCACAATATGCTGGACTAGCATCCATGTACTCTACTTCTATTGAACTAATTGCAACTGATCTCTGCTTCCTATTGTACCAAGAAAATATTGTTGACCCAATACTGAAGATTTCGCCTTATGTGCTCTTCCTGTCGGATCGACTCCCTGCAAAATATGCATCTGTGAAGCCTTTCAAATTCACTCTCTTTGTTCGTCTGTACCAAATACCAAACTGAGTGGTGCCTCTCAGGTATCTCAACACATGTTTGGTTGCCTTCCTTTCCTTTACCTTTTCCTTGCTTCAGTTGAGTCTTACTATGCACTGCCACATCAAATTAACATCTATAAAAACAAATAAATACATTTAACTTTCATACATTATAACTTACATTAATAACAATTTATGTAAACATTGTATATGTTGAAAAAATTTTAAAGACTTTCCAAAGGAAATCTTCTAAGAATTTTTTTATACACCGTGATTATTTTATAGATATAATAGTAAAACATGGAGACACTATTTTATTTAATGTAACCTTCCCTATGGTGTATTGAATCAATTTCAACAAAAAATTTGAATTCCAATAATAACGACAAAGGTGTGCATCACTACAATAGGAAGTAATATGTTACATAATAGTGCAAATTCTTAAAATACTATGTGTCAAAGTTTTCACTAGGCACTTCAATCTAAGTATCCAAAATCACATAATAAAAAATCGATTGCCCAAAGTAATGTAGATGTTGGATATCTATTGTTGTGATTTTTTTTTCTAGAAGGTATGTTTTTATATTTGCATGTCACTACTAGGAGATTACACCAACCAATGATTAGGAAGAACTCTCCTAATCCGATGGAGAAGCATCCTCTCATAGGAATACTCTCTCAGACACTAGATTCTGATATAATGGGCTGATTAGATCCCAGATATAGGACACACAGTTAGACGATTCAACCAATACATGTAGACTATAGACCTTTACTGCAATACTAATTTTTTACAAGGATAGACTTTCTTGGACTGACACGAGAACCGTATGGGCATCCTATACCAGAGAATGGAGAGGATTGAATGACACCTCGACATTCCTCCAGCGGTGGGTGGTACCATGTGCATATACGAAATATATGTGATACATAAAATGTGCATATATAAAAGTTGTTTGACTTATGTATATGTAAATATTTCATATATGCACATGTTTTTTGTATATGAAAATCTTTTGTATATGCGTTTGTTCCATATATGTGCATATTTTCTGTATATGTGCATATCAAAAAGTTGCGCATATACAGTGGATGCACATATCAAAAGTTGCACATATACAAAATATATGCACATATATGGAAGATGCTCATATATGGAAGATATGCACATATACAAAAGATATGCACATATATGGAAGATGCAAGTATACGAAAGATATGCACATGTTTTTTATATATGCACAACTTCGATATATGCGTTTTTTGCATATATGTCCATATTTTCTGTATATGTGCATATCAAAAAGCTGTTCATATACAATAGATGCACATATCAAAATTTGCACATATACAAAAGATATGCACATATACAGAAGATGTGCATAAATGGAAGATACACATATACAGACGTTGCGCATATACGTAAGATACACATATACGCATATATGCACAGCTTCCGTATGAGCGCATATCTTCCGTATATGCACACATATTTTTTGTATGTGTATCTTCTGTATATTCTATATATGCGCATATCTTTTGTATATGCGCAACATCCGAATATGTGTATCTTCCATGTATGCATATCTTCTGTATATGTGCATATCTTATGTATATGCGTAGCTTCGGTATATGCACATATCTTCCGTATATGCGCAGCTTTCATATAAGCATATCTTTTGTATATACGCAACTTCCATAGATGCGCAACTTCCGTATATACAAATTTGCTGATTTGAAAGGAGTGTATTAGTTTTATTGTGCTAAGTGTCCTTTCAATGATATAAACATGTACAATTTGTCTCCATATGTTTGCTAAAGGAATGAGTGTTTTAACCATGAAACATAAATGAATTTGTGAACTTTAAGCATGAAATTAAGCCTTAAAAACACCATACAACAGTGCATAACAGAGAAATACAATCACACATAAGTTTTACACAATAGGAATGATGAAGCAATTCACCCCTCCCGGGCTACATTTGCTGGTTCAGCTTCCAATGGCATGTCCCTCTTTATCATTATGCTCAAAATTGTAAATTACATGTGTTTATAGGCCTATAATGGTTGTTTCTCTACACCAATCGCTCTAGAATTCTCAAATTAGTTTAGGTAGACTCTTGTTTCACCAAAATTGGTCAAAAATTGACCTCCCAATGCACTTTTCCCAATGTCAGCTAGAAAATCTCTACTAAAAGTGGAGACAAATACTTAACTGGAGTTAAATTTAATAAAAAAAACCCTAAAAATAGGGGTGCACTCCAACTTTGATGGACCATTAACTATAGCATTAAATAGTTTGGGCAGGGTAGTCAAATACAAACCCCCCGCCATTATCTCCGCAGTATAACAATTGAACTCTGCATTTAAGGTGGGCAGAACTCGGAGTCACGATTCTAAAAACCGTCGCATTAACCGTCATTTAAAACCATTTGACAGGTCTTAAAGACTCCGCCGATTAACCTGTGGAGGTTATGGTTCATCCAACAGTTGCACTAAATGTTGTCTAGCTGCACATGTAACCACATCTGAAGTCGTCGGTTAGTGGTTCATTCATCCGCCATTTTTTTGAAGTTTTATGATACAGTTTTGGATATTCCATGTGAACAAGTCTTGGGGCCGCCAGCGGGTTGGGATTGCTAGCGGTCCCCTCCCCCAACACATAAATTTTAACACCATAAATAAATGTGAGGTCATATAATGTTAAGTAACAAGCTATAGGCGGGATGGTTAAGCTGCCCGCGCCCGCACCCGAGGTCTCTAGTTCGACTCCTGTGCTCTCCACAAATTTTACAAGACCCTCCTGATGACACGTGGTGGCCTCCAGGCTTGCCATGTGACACTCATCTGACGGTCCAAAACAAAAACCATCAATGGTCAAAAACACATCTCCGTACCACTAAAATCAATGGCCCACAACATGCCACATGGAGCAATCCTGTTGGCTGTGAGAAAATGGAATATTCCCTAGAATATGCCTGCTGATTGTACCTACATGATGACTAGGCATCCAGTCACAAAATTTTTACTGTTTGGGAGAATGGACAGAGCGCGATATATTCCTCATACGACATCGGCTTTTCGAACCGTTCACAGTGCCAGAATCGCAACAACAAGACCTTTCTAGTTGCTCAGGTTTGGTCCTATTTCAAGCACTTTCAATTTTGAGCATAACCCATGATCTCCTAATTAGTTCCACATATACAGAAGATATGCACATATATGGAAGACACACATATACCAAAGTTGCACATATATAGAAGCTGCACATATACATAAGTTGCGCATATATGGAAGATATACTCATATATAGAGGATACAAATATACGGAAGTTGCACATATACAGAAGATACACATATACAAGAAAAAAACTAGCCAAAAAAACAATAACTGCCACCCCACATTACCATTATAAAGGAAATTTTATGAATTTTAAGCAGGCCTAGATCCAAGATCAGGTTCTTCTTTAGCCTAGGTACAAACATAACATCTTTGAGGTGAAGAGGGGAGGCTTTCTCCCTCTCAAAGGTGACATTACTAATTCCTGTAGCACTGTACCTCCCATCATCCCCCAATACGATATGCATATGGAGATACTTCTCCTCTAAGCTACTGAAAAACTCCTTGCACCCTGTCATATGGAACGAGGCGCCAGAATCAAGGTACCACACACTCCCCATAACAGTTTTGGCCATGCATGATATTAGGGTGAAATCTAATTTGAATTATGAAGCCAATGCTTCACCTCCTGCTCCTCCTGAAGGCTTCTTGTTAGAATTATTGTGCATACATTTTATTGTATAATTTCAGTATTTGTGGCAGTTGAAATATTTTATCTCACTCAAGTCTTTCTTATTGACATTATTTTTGCTAGATTCAGGTTTTATTTAGTCTTCTTTCCTTTTCCCTTCTTCCCCTTCCCAACTAAGGAAAAATTATGTTCATCCTCTGCTCTAGATGATACTCCATCTCTAGTATTTCTCTTGAACTCTTCTTGAACCAAATAAGGCCACAACATTTCCAAATTTGGTCATTTTTCCCTTCCATTCATATTCCTAGTAGCTGTGATAGGATTTTGGAAGCCCTAGAAGAGTATAATCGATGAGGGGCTCTTCCTTGACGTTATACTCGAAAGGGGGAAACAAATCATGGTCACTTAATATCATATGAAAAGGGATGAGGGAATCACTTGTAGAAGACTTAAGATGTTGAATAAGAGGAAAATACAAAAGGGAGAGTGAAACATTATATTCAATGGGTCTCTCTTCCTCCAAATCATAATATAAAGGCTCAAGTGATTTGAATATATAATCATAAGGGAGATAGGTGGGAGCCTAATCAATTTCATCGTTATTAGTACTAAAGATTGAATCTCCCCTAAAAGGAGCGTCAACTATCTCCAATTTCCCCTCCTCATGCATAGGAAAATAATAATCCTCCTTCCCATGGGTATCTATGGATATGTCATCATAAGTAATTCTCGAGAGAAAAGGAATATTAATCTCGGCCTAATCCTCTTTATCGGTGTCATAAATGGGAGCACAATCAAATCGATGACCAATAATTTCTCATTTCCCCTTTTCAATGTGGAAGTAATCTTCAATTTTATCTTCCAAGGGGTTAATGGGATAACCTTCCTCAAGGTTCTCAAAAGGATATTCATAGAGAGTAATATCCTTGAGAAAGGAAAGGTTAGTCTCAACTTCACTTTCCATGGACTCATCCTTCCCAACGCATGTGTCCTCAAAATCATCCTTTTCATCATGTGGATCTAAGGAGGACTCATCCTCCCATTCATCACTTAGATTTTCAAGTTATTGATCATGCTCGATGAAGGCTTCCTCCTGAATGCTCAATGTGGGGCATACTTAAAAATTTCTAAGAAATCCATTAACAAACTCCTCAATAGATGAGATGCTCCTAGGTTCGTGATTTTGCAGCCAATCACCCCTGTGCTATATTCCAAGCATGAATGTGGGATCTCATGTAACAAACCAAGAAAAACCAAACCATGGCTTCTAGAGGAAAACCCACCTCAACCCTCAACCAGTGATTCCACCTCACCGTTGGGAATTACTAATACCAACCAAATCGTTCTCTACCCAAGTTGTCCATGGCTCCAGATTATTGTTTCAACTGTGGCTTTAGGAACTAATAACTCAATCGACAACCTTCCACAGCTCCAGAGTGTTTGTCCAACCCGACTCCAAGAATATTAACTCAACCCGTCAAGATATCAAGAGTGTTTTTCCAACCTAGGCTCCAAGACTAGTAACTCAACCTAAGTTGTTTTAGGGTTGTGTTTGTTTCAACCAATGGCTCTAGGAACTAGTAACTCAACCCACATCCATAAGGAATCTGAGCACCAATTAGAAACAACAAGTGGAAAAACCCACAAGACCATGGCTATCTAGGAAATGGAAAGGAAAGGATAAAACACCTGTCAATCTAGGTAGATCTCCATGCTAATGACAACACATAACCAAAAAACCACATGCATGCCAAAACTAGCAAGGAAATCATGCATGCATCTTGGTACCTGCAAAGTAATCTAGTTGTAGTTTTTTATTCATCTATTCCCTTGTGATTTTTTGCTTTCCTTTTCCATCTTTCTCCAAATCAAAGTGAATATTAGAGTGCTCCAAGCATGCTCCAAGAATACTCTAAGTGTGCAAGAGTATGAAAGAATGAGATAATAGAAGGGAGCTCCACCCAGAAACTGTCAAAAGACATGAACTGGTCCTCATAAGCCTTTTTATAATTGAGGCCTCTATTTTCTTCATTTTCCTTCATTTTTCCTTCAATTTCTCTCTCATGCAATTATGTGAACCTTCATCTCCCTCTTCTCTTATTTTCCTTTATTTTCATAAATAAAATTCCAATTTATGCCTCTTTGCCTTTGCCAATGCCTATGAAAATTTCTTTAGCCATAATAAACCTAAAGTGACACCCACTAGGATGTTTTTTCCAGCATTCAACTTGGAATATATGTCCCATGACCTTGGTCTTATATTTTTTTACATGGAAAAATCAACTAAGGGTTGTTACAAGATATTTCCAGATGTAAATGCCACCTTTTGAAGTTTTCTTACTTTGCAATATATTCCACAAGCTTTTTCTTCATGTGACATATCACATTGCCTAAAACTTTCCTTTGTCAAAGTTTCTTTTAGTGTGACACATCACACTTTCTCAAAAATTCCTCCATCATAACAAAGGGTTTTGATAGATCATATTGCTCCAAACTTTCATTCATTGAAATGTGACACATTGCACTTTCCCAAAATTTACTTTTGTGTGATATATTGCATATTGTCAAACTTCCTTTCCATGTGAAAAATCACACCTAAAATTTATTTGGCTATAACATATCACATCGCTCCAAACGTTCCTATGTCCCATAATGCACATTATCAAACATTCCTTCCATGTGACATATCACATTGTGTCAAAATTGCTTTCTATTTGACATATTGCATCTTCTCAAACATTTGATCTCGATGACACATCACACCCAACCACACCAAATTCTTATTCCATGGAATATACATGAAATATGTTTCCAATAGCATGTCACACCAAAGTTTGGTTTCATGTGATACATAAAGGTTTTCAAGGTTTAAGATATATTGCACCAAAATTTAAAAGAGGCATGACACAATGCATATTGCACTAAATTGTAGGAAATGTGCAACATAGGTTTTGTAATGAATACCCATTGGAATGTTTCCATGTTATTACACATTACACATTGCCAATGTAACTTTTTGTATTGTGAGATTATGGAGTGTGCATTTAGTTAAATTTTGAAGTCATGTTTTCTTCCAAGTTGCCAATAGTACCATTGGTAAACATTACCCAATGAGAATGAATACCGCGATCAGGGACTTTATGCCACCTAAGAGATGGTATCATCAATTGTGTTGTGGCGATGTATATGACTGAAAACATATATTAATGGTTACAACTAGTGGTGGATATGATTAATGATTGGAAGCAAGAGGTTGGTAGCTAGAAGGGAAATGTTGGATATTCAGAAGTGCACCCATGGTCATCCAAAAAATTTGAATGAGAACTCACATTTTTTTTTGTAAACTAAGAAAAATTATATTACTCATGAAAACTGGAATACATAGATAACACTAGGCGCACAAAGGGAGCACTAAGACTCAACCCTCAACCCCTGTCAGTTGGATGAGCCACTAAGAACTTCATAAACAAAATACCAATACATCAGGGCCTTACAAGGGGCTCTGGACTCCTTTCCATACAAGTTATACAGCAAAGCCAAAGTAAAAGACCATGCAGGAGCGTCAAAACAAATGCCCACACCAAACAAACTCCTCAGAATGCATAGAAACCTTCCAATGAGTCGTGATTGAAGAGCCCAACATGCCACTATTGAAATTTTCAATCCACTAAAGAGGAAACCACCAACGCTAACCTGAAAACAAGCAAACCAAATTCAAAACATCCATGTACCACCTTGTGCATCAAACAACATATAAGAAAGGAAATACTACATAGGGTAGGAGAGAAGCATACACATCCCACAAAAGGATCATGACCCTACTATGTCCCCGTAATCTGTAGATCCAAAGGCTATCCATGGGCACGCTAGAGACAAAACCAAAAATGTCAGGAGAGACCCAAATTTTGGCACACACCACCCTTTTTCATTTAACATTATCTAGAGACGACATAGTTATGAGAACCCTTGTGCTAGAGTCGAGGGGATCAAATGTAAACTCACATTAACTATTAATGTTAGTTATTATTATTATTAATTATGATAAGTAATTTATAAAAAAAATATCTATATATTTATTTTTATTAAAATATTAAATATGTAATGTTTCAAAGTATATTTTTCTCCTCATTATTTTTCATAGTAAATATTATCATTATAAATTATAGAAATTTAAATATATATGAGAACTTAAATAATTTTGTATTATATTATAAGTGATTAAAAAGTATAGTGGGTGAGTTCATTCAATTAGCCCAAAAGGAACGGTTCAAGGGAAGAGTTTATTGGATATCCTTGAACCACCCTTTATATAAATATTATATTATATAATAGATAATATATTATAAGTGGTTAGAGAATAGAGAGAAAAGTAAGTGAATTAATTGTTAATTTAGTTAGTGTAAAAGAAATATTTTATAGTAAAAATTCATAGCATATTTTTAATTTTTTTTTAAAAAAAAGATTATTAAAAAAATCGAAATAAAATTTAGATAAATGATATATATATATATATATTATTTTTGTAATTTCATAACTTTCAATATTCTCACGAATGCTTTTTAAAATTATAAATATCAAATTATGACTTTAAAAAATGATATCAAAAAAAAATCTTAAGTACAAATAGTTATTAGTTTTTCCAATTTAAAAAAAAAAACATAATAAATATTTTCAAAATTTTAAATTAAAATATTCTAAATAAAATATTGTCCAAGTTATGTATGGTAGAACTGTTGCAATATCATGTTTAATATTTTTGGATTCCAACTTATGGTTTTTCCCATGGTATTTTTAACCCATGGTTTTCTTAACATCTTTAAAGGTTAATAATTAGACTAAACTATATCTTTTTGAACTTGGGATTTACCAAGTGCCAAAATAGATCATGGATTTGCATCTCAAGAAATTTGATCCTAAATCCAAATATGAATCTAAACGGGTAATAAAATATCTTTTATCACATAACAAAAATGATATTCTATGTTTAATGAGCAACATTTATCTAAATTATCATAAATATACATACAAAAAATAAACAAATAAATCCATATTTATCTTTTTTTCAATAAAATTAGCACTACCGTTTTGATTAAATTGTGTAATATTTACAAAATTTATTAAAAAAACACATATTTTTAATTTTTAATTAAAATAAAATTTTAAAATTTAATTACAATTTGGATTGAATGGTATATAATAAAATGGATATGAAATTTCTTATTGGAGGAAGAATGGATATATTCTGATGTAATGATTTGATTTCTAAAATATATTTAAGTATACATTTTTTATTTTTTCTTTATGTGACTTTATGACATTTTAAGAAATATATAAATGCCTTTAACTATTAAAGTCATTCTAATATATTTTTGTTTTCTTGATTCTTTACTAAAAAACTATTTTATTTTCCTTACAAAATATTGGCATAGTTTTCTTCATGGATGAAATGGATATTTTAATTTCATCAATACAATTTCAAGGAGATTTGTGATTTCTTCTTGTTTAAAATACAATTTTACAAATATACAGTTTAAAAACTTATAATTTTTAAATGTATTTTCCATATTTTAAACAAAATTAATGAAGAAAAAAATATTTATTTAATAAAAAGATTTTTTATGTTCCTCCAAAATTTGATTTATTTATTTTTGGTAAAATAAACCAGTACACCAACATCTTGAAAATAGTATTTATTTAACCCAGATAAAACAAGGAAAGCCTTAGTTGTAAAATGGTAAAATATTTGTACTGGACTCGAAAATGCATAGAGATTGTAGTAGTTACCCATCACTCTATTATAGTCTTTATGAATATGTTTTTTAAGAACCATTGATTCATGTGAAACTTATGAATGATGGTTTATTCACAATAAATAATATGGCCCAGCAACAGAGGATTGATTTGCCAAGGAAAGAAAGATCTTAATAGATATTATTGAGTGTGACTTAAAAAAACACATATCCCTTCTCCCTATTGACATATTAAGGAAAATAAAAATAAAGGAAAATAAGATCCTTATGCCCTCAAAACTTGTAATGGAAAGAACTCTCCAAAAACATTAACTTCAATTAAAAAATGTACTATCTGCCCGAGATGATTAGAACATGAAACCACATTTCTTTCACTTTGTAGAGAGTGGGGAGCTTTTCTTTAGGAGCTGGAAAGATGCCAGCAGATTTTCCTATTTAGAGCAATGTTCCATTATAATTAGCTATTTATGTTCAGCTTCTGTGTAACACAGGGGATTTTGCAAATAAATTAACGGTTAACAACAGGAGCAATGTTCCACTATAATTAGTTATTTATGTTCAACTTCTGTGTAACATGCAAGATTTTACAAATCAATTAACAATTAACAACGGGATTCGACCCGGGAAGTCTAGTTTTTGGCCTTCTTAAGGAGAGGTCGAAGGCACTGGAAAGCAACACCAAGAGCATGATATCATTGCGATGGAAAGGAAAGAAAAATGAAACTTTCAATTGAGGAGAAGGTTCAGAAATACACCTGCACAGTAAATATTTTCCATTCGTCTTCTAGCCAAGGCATGTTAATAGGTCACGCCCAAGCATGGACTGATTCAATGAAATCTACGGAGTTAATACCAAATGGTTAGAAAACGTGCAGTAGCGGATTTTTTGAAATTACTCTCTGCGGGTGGCTGTGAAATCCTTGCTAATAGGATTTAGATCTCAAAGAAAGAAAGCAATCTGGTTAGTAAACTTAAGAAGGAACCCTAAATTTCAAGTGTGTACAGTGGAAGAGTTGAGAAAAGAAGAGAAATAAACAGAAAAGTAGGTAGGGATGTAGCAACTATTTGTTTGTTGAAGGCAAGTAGAGAGAAACGTTGTGAAATTATCTTTCACATTTCGATTTCCTATAACCATAGTGACATCCATGCCATCTCAAACGAACATGAGATTCATCTTCTTCTTGTGCAATTCCACGTTCTCTGCATAAACTCATGCTTTTATATGAATTACGTATCTTGCATCACTCTTCTCCATAGCAGCATTCACGGCCTCTGTAATGGTTTTTCTATTTCCACTCCCATCCTTAGCAACCACGAAGTTCGGTTTCGCTTGAGCCATAGATTTCCTTACCATCAATTGATTTCCCTCTTCTTCAGGAAGGTGAAAATTTGAATTTGGGAGCATTGCCTTTGACGCGGGAGCTGATCCAAATTTTGAATTTGGGAGTGTTGCTTTCAATGCAGGAGCTAGATCTAGACACTTGTGGTGTGGAATTAATGCCCATCGCCTTCAGTTGGATGCACGGGAGCCGGGTACTATGTTGGCAACTTACCATTCCACTGTAATCTAAAATCTCTCTATGGCCATACCATGACTATGTTTCCCATTCATGTGCCTTGTCCCTATCAAGTATGTCACAATATTGTCAGGCTAACTCTTAAGTTGCCTTAAATGGCATACAGCCTTGGAAATATGGCTTGCCCACCTCCACTTCTGCTAACTCCACCCATCACGTGTTTATTATTCATCGCGGTCTGAAGGTAAAAAAAAATTGCCAGCCATCTGTACCGATGACTTCTTTCTTCTAGACTGAGATTCTTTTTAGATCAGCCTGAATTAGAATAGGGAGACGATTTCACTCCTCAGATTGAAAACACCATTAGACCGGCCTCTATTCATGTGGCCATCTTCTCCCAGGGATATGCCGATTCAAGTTGGTGTCTAAATGAGTTGGTCCAGATGTTGCACACACAGAAGCCCATAATTCCATTATTCTACAATGTGAAGCCTTCTGACCTGTTGACGGGAAAATATGTCCGGCCAACAGTAGGGGATCTCCCCGATAGAAAGTCCCAATTAGACTTTGAACCGTTTGGAGTAGGGATCCCGTCCGGGGTGTGGGTCCGGCTACCACTTTAAATGACTTTCCCTTCGGTCTCGAGCAACCTGATTGAAATTGCAAACATACACTTATTCATATGATACAGAATACATGACTGATGTATCAAACCAATATATGACACTGTGCGTAGCAAGGCAATAGACAAAATGCATACACCCAGGAAGTGTCGTTAGCAACACATCTATGGGATATGCATGCAGGATGATCTAACCACCAAAGAAACAGTTCTTTATGGCAAGAATATCCCTAAACTTTCCGAAAGATATAACGAAATGCTAATAAAACAGTTCATTAACATTCATCATAAGAGTAAACAGTAAACTTGAGCATCATCAACACAATCACAGATAGCTATGGTCCATGAATGACACTATTAATAACACAGATTCATTAATCAAACAATATTCTGAAACTATATGCAGAATACACACAGTGTTGTCACAGCTAAACACACCATCCAATCAAAGGGGTTTTAACATGTATTGTATTACATATGCCAAGAGTATGATTCTTCAATTACAATGCAAATATTGCCTTTCAGTTCACAAGAGACAAGCCTCTAACTATGTGCCCTACAGGGGTATTTATAGTTTCCAGAAACACCCTCAGGCTTTCCGACGCTTCAACTTCCCGACGGTTCAGCTTCCCTGCGACCTTTTCCGAACATGCGACCTGCGACCCAGAAGATTGCGACCTGCGACTTCAGAGCCGGTGCGACCTGCGACCTGTGTGTCGGTGCGACCTGCGACCCGGGGATGGTCGCGACTTATGCCTGAAAAGATGAGCTATGGAGGTGGTTGTGTGTTTGAGGTTTCTGGAACTTCGACTTTCTTTCCCTTGAGGAACTCTCTCCAAGTCTGGTAATCTGCTGTTATAGGAGCGACAAGAGGGGTTTCCTCTTTCATTCGATGCATACATTCTAGGGCATTCGGTACCAGAGTCTCCTTCTTCTGAGAGATGAGGATTGAGAGGGAGGCAAGCTTGGTATAGATTTGCACTGGAGTGACAAGCAACCGATTTAGGTTTTCTTGTGATGCCTCAAATTCTGGTGCGGCAGCAGCTTGTCTCACGGGTTGCAGAAAAGACTGAATTTCCTGCTCTACCTGCTCCCAGTTTTTAGTTTCATCCAGTGCCCCTAATGATGGAATGTGATGAAGAGCATTCATGGAGTCAATACCACTGATCAGGTGATTATATGCAGACATCACTTTGTCCAAATATTTGGCCAGCTTGTCTTTGGACTGCATATTCATCCGAATTTGTACTTTGGCTTCCTATGTATGACTCCAATCCTTCCGAGGCACATGCTCGGGGGCTTGCGGATACTGCGCTGTCCAGCTCATCATTTTGTCCAAAGCTCCCGAGGCTTCCCTGAGCTGTTCGTGCTTCTGTTTGGTTTCCTCTCGTGCCTCTGCCAACGGGACCACTGTTTGTTTGAGGGTGAGCATTTCCTGATATACTTGCCTCATGGTCATTTCTAACACATCACACTCTTTCTTGACCGCCAGTGGGACTTCATTCACTCGGGCGGGCTTACTTTGGAGCTGTAGCATCTCACTTTCTAGTCTTGATTTCTCCTGCTCCGCTGCTTTTAGCCTGTTCTGTAAAGAAATAATTTCCCTGCTCATCCTAGTGACATTTTCTTTTGTGGCCGCGGCAAAAGCGGTGCCTGCTGACGCTATCATAACAGGGTTAGTCCTTGTATCTGGGACTATGTCCTTTCCAGTGACGACCGTAGATATGGCGGGATGGCTTTGCGCTAAGGACTTCCTTTTCTCTTGCCGTATTTTGAAAGAGAATTGGTCAAAGGTCAATCTGGTCAGGTCGAATACTTCTTCTTCTTGCTCCCCGGGAAAATCATCAACATTGAGGGTACCTTTTGCGCCACCTGAAGGGATCTCAAAGGGGGATATCTCAATGTCGTCTATTAGCTCGTCCTCCTCATCCTGTGTTTGATCCTTTTGTTTCTCCTTTTGCCGGCGCTCTGCTTCCGCCTTGTCGTGTTCCTCCTTCTTCCTTCGTTCTATCTCTGCCTCTGCTTCCTTTTCAGCTTTTCTCTTTCGCTCTGCCACGGTGGCTTGTTCTGCCTTCTTTTAACGATCGACTTTGTCGAGTTCTTCCTTTAGTGCTTGTTTTGCTGCCGCCTGTGCCTCCTTTTCCTGTCTTTCCTTCTCTTCTTCCTTTTTCTTCTTTCGCTCTGTCCTGGTATCTTTCTTACGGTTCTCTTCATCCTCCTTTATTTTCTTCTCCTCTTCCTTCTTGGCTTAGGCTTCTGCTGCCCGTTGCTGATCCGAGGTGTCAGGCCCCGTACTAGTCTGTGTCCTCTTATCTTTGGAGGAAGAAGAGCCTCCAAGCTTATGGCTTCTATCCTCTAAATTCTGGTGGTCCTCTCCTTCTCGGTCGGAGTCAAACCCTGGAGCTAGATGCCTGTCTGCGTTGTACCAGTTTCTTTTTTTGTCCTCTGCCGGGCGCTCGACATGCTGATAACTCCATCTAAAATTGGCCCTTTTGCAATGCTCGGGAACTATCCTGACTGGGTCATAAGTTCGGCAATCCAGATTTCTGAAGTGGTAACTTTTTATCTCTTCCCCTTCACGCCCTACTTCTTTGAAGTCCTTGACCGTGTAAGCACCAAAGGTGAGAGGTAGAGCGGGCCAAGGTTTCTTCTTCCCTTTGGAGAGGACATTGGAGAAGCCTGAGGTCATCTGGTAACATACCTCCTGCATGAGCACCTTATCGGTAATAAATTTAGGCAAAGAATGTGGTGCTTTGAATGAGCCAAATACTCGGACGATTGTAAATTCAGTGAACGGAAACCAGTGTGCCACCTGACCTAGAGTCTCCATTGCTCGCCAAGACATGCAGGGGGTGTCTTGACCAAATAGTTTCCCGTAAAGGGCGGGAATGAATATATGAGAGATTGGCTCGATGTCTGACTTGTACCTGGTTTCCCAGAATACCTTGGTCTGCAAATGGATTTCCCTGGTCTGTTCGGAGTTCCAGTTATGTGGCCATCCTTCAACATGCAGCTGGGCACAGACAGCATCTAATAAATATGAAGCCATATAGAATTCTGACGGCGCCCCTTCATCTGGGGCTAACGCTGAAGCCAAATTTGTGTGCATGGAGCCCATTAATATACCGGCCCAATTGAACCGAGTGCCGTGTACTGTTACGTGTTCCATAATGGTTGCCCATGTTCCGTTGAAAGTGGTGGCGTCTGAACGTCCGTACACTCTGCACAGCATGGCGGCCACTAACTTATATACCTTCCTCAGACTGGCCACCGGGTACTCCTGGTCCTTTTTGATTTTAAATTTATCTGGTTTCGCCCACCATTTTCTGATTGTATCAACCATCGGCACTTCATTTGCAGAAAACCATCTTGGGGTGAAGTTCACCTCTGGTTTGGGTAGCGAGTAGTAGACCTGTGCTTTTGAGCTCTCCAATGTTGCAAAAGCTTTACCTCCACTATCTCGGATTGCGAAGTTCTTAGGATCCGTCTTCTATATGATCCAGTCCAACATTTCTGGGCACGGAAAGATGGAGGGATGTGACCCTGCTAGGTGCAATTTGGACTTCTTGACCTTCAGGTATACTTCCCGGTCCGGGAGATCTTCTGGAAACTCCTCTTCTGGTATGGCGAACTCGCGGTATACTTCATACCACCTAAGGCTATCCTCCTTTGCGAAGGTGCAAAGGGTGTCTCTATATATTGGCAGCGGAGATGTTTGTAAGTCTGTGTCTGACTCTTCCTCCACCACCTGCTTACTTCTCCTTCGGGATACCCGGGGTGCCATATTGCTAGATTCGGAGAGGACCGGTACTGTGTCTGCTCTAAATTCACCTGTTGCATTCAAGAAGGAATCCCAGGATGAGAAAGACATGATGATAACAGCTAAATAAAGCCTACATGTGCATAGTTTAACTAACTGTTCTCTGGGGTCGCAGGGTCGCTGATCTATAAAAGAAACTTACACGCGACCTCGCGACCTTGCGACGAGGTCGCAGAGTCGCAGAGTCGCTAACAGGGAGTTTGGTGACCTTGCGACCTTGCGACCGGGTCACTAGGTCGCAGGTCGCACTTGAGCCTGCCGGGGGGTTTCGCGCGCGCGCGGTTCTGCGGATAAACCTTCCCTACTGGGAAAAATACGCAGCTTGAAAGGGTCTAAACTGACAATAAGGCATAGCCATGAGGAATTGGGCAAGAGACGGGTGACCCTGGGGTTTGTGGGAACCAAAACAACAAATAAACTCAACCGGAAAACCTATCTACTCACCAGCAAGTAATTAAGACCATGGGGTGGTTGGATTTTAGCAAGAACTGCTGGGAAAGGAAAAATCAGGGAGGAAATGGCAACTTACCCAGAAGAAAATGTGCCAGCCGACCTGTCAGAGCAATTCCACGATTTCCGCCGCAAGTCACAAATGCGACCTAGCGACCTACCCTTATAAAAGGAGTCGCACGTGCGGGCAATAAATGAGGTCGCAAGTTGTCAGTGTGCGACCTTGCGACCTCGCGATCTTAAGGTCGCTGGGTCGCAAAGGTCGCTGAGTCGCTACTTCCTCTAATACTTCATTTTGCGACTTTGCGACCTTGCGACCTTAAGGTCGCTGGGTTGCAAGGTCGCAACTTTCTTGACTTTCGACTCTTGCGACCTGGCGACCTCTGCGACCTTAGGGTCGCTGAGTCGCATAGGTCGCGTGGGTCGCAAATCATGGATCCGCGACCTAGCGACTTGCTCTTAAAAACTTTACTTGGCTTTTTCCTTCTTTAGTTTCAAAGGGGCTCCAAAAATTTTGAAGTGTGTGCTATTATTTTTTATATTTTTGGAGGGTGTTGTAGGGGCTACAAAATGACCTTAGGTGGACGCAGGGCAAAAAGACAAGGTATGCTAAAGCCATGGAGAAACTTGAAAAGAACTCTGATTATGACCCTCAAACTGGTAAAAGGAAGTTGCGGTATGATTCTACCGTGATTGAAAAATGGAGAACTACTCTTTCTAATGTTGCAAATATAACCGGTTTTGAGCTGGAAGCCTGTAATGGGTGAGAAATGAAACTCCTCTCTAATTATTGTTTTTTTTTTTTTTTGTGTGTTTACATGCTAAAAACATAGGCTTCTTTTTTCTCATTAGTTTTATTTTATTTTCTTGTGAATAATCCGTAATGAGGGCAAGCTAGTAGATAAGGTAATTGAACGAGTACTAAAAAAGGTGAAAAAACTAGCCTTAGCCTTGGACGTAGCTAAATATCCAACAGGTTTGGATGATAAGGTGAAGGATTTTGAAACTAAAGTTTTATTGCCACAACAACAGAGAGGGAAACCTTAGATATTTGGGATCGCGGGGTTAGGTGGTGTAGGGAAGACCATGTTGGCAAACGAATTGTTCAATAAGAAGAATTCAGATTATAGTAGTTCCTGTTTTTTATCTGTTGTAAGAGATAAAGCAGGTAAGGGCACTTTAAATTTGTTGCCGATCTAGATAATACTTCTTAAGAAATTTTTTAAAGATTACAATTAGTTTAGAACCAGTTTCGTTGTTAGTTTAGAATCAGTTTTTAGTTAGCTTAACTGTTCTCCATAATTGACCATTTGCCTGTATATATATTTCTCATAATAAATGAATTAGCAGAGTGTGTGTTATCCAGCAATTCGCTTTTCTTGTTGTTGCTTCCCTTTTGTCATGGTATCAGACCAAGGTTAGGATCTCCATTGCCTAAGAATTTAATTAGAGGAGTTGTTGTTTGAAGCAGCAGAATCGTTGTTTGAAGCTACCTACTTGAGGGGTTATTCTGGAGATTTGTTTCTGCTGGAGAAAAGAGTTGTGTTGTTGTCTGTTCCCATCTACTGTGTTGTTTGCTTCCACCAGAGAAGAATTGTTTGATGCCACTGAAGGAAAGCATTCTGAGGTTGCATTCGAGAGTGAGTAGAGCTGTTGTCTATTTTTCTAAATTATGGTCAAATTTGTAACAGAAATCCATTTTTCGTATGTTGCTGATTGTATATTACTCAGATTGTAATTTTTTTATGTCCCACTATAATAAGGGTATAAAATAGTAGCCCGCTCACCTAAAGTTGAAAGAATGCCACCAGTTAACCATATAATTTCTGAAAAGATCAAATATAATAGAAAAAGTATTTTCCTATTGTTTGAGGGTTCAATGGTGTGTTGTTTTTATAAAGTGTTAATGAAAATAAATTTTGGCTTGAATTTGGATGGGATTTGGAATATGGTCGAAGGTGTTGAACAATTGTTTTGTTATTGAAATCTCAGATTGAGATTCTTGTTGGTTATTAGAAAGGAATGTTGTGAAAATTTGATTGAAGTTGAAGAAGGATTCTTGTTTGAAGTTTTTTTTAAGAAGGTATCGGATTTCTGATTATTTTTAAACATGGTTTCGACGAGTCAGTTTGCAATCCCTATGCCATTATTTAATGGGAAGAAATACGATTTTTGGATTCTTAAAATGCAAGCATGCTTACAAGGTTTAGGTTGTTTGGAATCAGTAAAATTGGGGTTCACAAAACCTAATGCAAATACAATTGTTGGAATGAGTGTTGCTCAAAGAAAACAATTTGATGAACTTAAACAGAAAGAAGGTAGAGCGAAGTCGTGCATTTTAAATTCCTAAGATGACTCTATTTTTCCTAAAATCAATGCTGCTAAAACTACTAAATCAATATGGTATATACTTGTTTAGTCAATTTAGTGTCTTAAATTGTTAACATAAATTATCAACCAAGGCTAGTAAACTGATGAAGTGTAATGCACTATATGTGCCTAAGTATCCATTTTTCTTAATTCGTTGTTTTTAGTGTTTTATTGATGTTTATGGGTTTTTATGTTTGATTCTTGATATGCTACTCTATTCTAAAAAGATGAAGTTAGATCTATGTAAAAAGGGATAAAAGGATATGTTAATAAATGAATTAAAACAGAGTTTATTTGCAAGTTCTGTTCCTAACTAGAAAATGATGAGAACAAGGAGTCCTAATCCATGGATATTACAACTTCTAAATGAACATTCATGGAATGAAAAGTAACTCAAAACACTACAACTTAATTTGATTCATTTAGTTAGAGATTTGTTGGAAGAGCTTGTGAAAAAGATTAATTCTAATGTAATGAGGATCTCCTAAAACATAAAAGGAAATGCTGAAACAAACAGTAACTTAGAACATTACACTGAAATCTCATTCATTTGATAGAGGTTTATTGGAAGAGATTGAGAAAAATATTACTATAATGTAGTAAGGATCTCCTATAAAAATGTTGAAACAACTTATAACATTACAACTAAATCTCATTCATGAGTTAGAGGTTTATTGGAAGAGCTTTTGAAAGAGATTAATCATAATGTGATAAGGATCTTCTATGAAACAAAACAGTCAATAACTCACAATATTACAACTAAGTCTCATTCGTGAATTAGAGGTTTATTGGAAAAGCTTTTGAAAGAGACTAATTATAGTATAATGAGGATCTTCTTTTTAACTAAATAACAGAAAATGAAATGCTAATAACTCAGAATATTACAATTGAATCCCATTCATTTAATAGAGATGTATTGGAAGAGATTGAGAAAGAGACTAACTACAATATCATGAGGATCCTTTATCTAAGCAAATGACATGAAACATAATGCTAAAAGCTATGATTTTAGAAAGTGGTCTAAGTAAGGAACAAAACAGAATTGAAAATGACTTATCTAGAAAACATGTAAAACCTCCTTGAATAGCAGGGGCCCTCTGCTACCAATTTGGTGAAATTCTTCAGCTCCTTAAAGTTGTAATCAAAACATCATCAAAGAAATGAACTTCTTTATTGATAAACTCACAAATATACATCCCATTCCATCTTAAGATTTGTTACAAAACACTCTATAATCCTTTCTCTTCTTCTCCTATTTTTCACACCCCATGATAGGAGGAAGCTTCCCCTATTTATACAAAAATATGAGAAGTTATCTCATTAATGAGAGTCCATGAATCTCTCCCTCTATCTCTAGAGTTACAATCAAAATAGGAAATGATAAGCACATGTCTTTTTAGAATTTCAATACAAATAAGAAATGAGACACATATCTTCTCAGAGTTTCAATACAAAAAGGAAATGAGACACATATCCTCATGATCCCATGATCTTCTCCACTCAAATTCGACTTTAGTTTTGGGAGGCCACATAAAGGTCTTTTAGAAGCTTCCTTTTGACCTACACATGTCACAAAATTCATAACACATATATAGATATATGAAACTATGTTAATTTTCTAGTTTCTAATCATAAATTCACTTTAAACACTTGAAATAAATAAATTTGGAAGACAAGGATCCTAACCCATATATTTATGAAAATGGTTACTTGATGTACGGTTTTAGGTTAGATAGTTATGAAATGAGAGCTGAATGGTTATGACATAATGGAAATATGTATGAATATGGAAAACACTTTTGAGACTCAACAATACTTAAGGTTGCTTATCAAGGAAATGACAAAGTAAAAATGCTAAAATTATAGACTCTCATAACACAATTTGAAACACTTAAAATGACTGAATTAGAAATAGTTGATCAGTCCATGACTAAAGTTATGGGTGTTGTTAATCAGCTTCGGATGAATGGTGAAGAACTTGAAGATAAAAGAATTGTTAAAAAAATTCTTAGATGTTTGCCTAAAAAATTTGACATGATAGTTATTGTTTTTGAGTCGAGAGAACTAACAAAATTATTTGTGGAAGAATTAATTGGTTCTTTGTTGGCTCATGAAGCAAGAATTAATTTAGATGTTAGTACTTTAGAGCATGCTTTCAAATCTAAAGCTTCTATGGATAGAGGTAGAGGTGGAGGTTTTCGTGGCAGGAGAGGAAGAGGTAGAGGACAGTCTCAATCTGATGATAGATCACAGGTAACTCAAACACATTTAGAGTAGTCTCAAACTGATCATAGTCGTAAGTGGATAGATAAATAAAAAATTCAATGTCACTACTGCAAAAAACATGGCCATTATAAGTCTGAATGTTGAAAACTACAGTATGTTTTGAGTAAAAAAAAAATCCAATGTCACAAACACTGAATGTGAAACATCAGATGCTTTATTTTTGGCATTCCATGTGACTGTGCAAGTAACTAATAAAGATGTTTGGTTGGTAGACAGCGGTTGTAGTAAACATATGACTGGTTAGAGTGATTTGTTTTCACATCTTGATACATCTTTCAATTCCTCTATTGGTTTAGGTGATGATCGCCAAGTTAAAGCTTCAGGAAAGGGTGCTGTACTTGTCTTAACCAAACAAAATGTTGTGAAGAATATCTATGATGTTTATTATGTACCCAATTTAAAGAATAATTTGTTGAGTTTTGGTCAGTTAGATGCGCATGGTTGTGATGTTAGCTTTCACAACACTACTTGCACGATTTCGGATAAACATAAGTCTCTTATTGCAAATATTTCTATGACAAAGAACAGGTTGTTTCAATTACAATTGAAAAGTGAGAAGTTGTATGCACATAATGTTTCAACGCCAACTGACTCTAACCTGTGGCATTTGCGATATGGTCATTTACCTATCAAAAGTATGAGTTTTTTGCAAAGACAGTCTATGGTGAAAGGTTTGCCTGCTTTTTCTGATCATATCTCTTCCTGTATAAGTTGTATAATGGGTAAAAATAAGCGAGATAGTTTTTCTTCAGCCTCTAATAGAGCCAAAGAACAACTAGAGTTAGTGCACACAAATTTGTTCTGTCCAATGCAAGAAAAATCAGTTGCTAGCAGTCTCTATTTTCTTACTTTTATTGATGATTTTAACAGGAAAATTTGGGTCTATTTCATCAAATACAAATCTGAAACATTTTCCAAGTTTAAGGAGTTCAAAGCCGAGGCTAAAAAACAAAGTGGAAATTTTATTAAAGTTATGAGGTTTGAAAAGGAGGTAAGTATGAATCTAACGAATCCATTGATTTTTGAAAAAAAACATGGTATTAAAAAACAAACGACAACCAGTTATACTCTGCGATAGAATGGAGTCGCGGAAAGAAAGAATCAGAAAATTATGAATATGGCTCGAAGTTTGCTCAAAACATGAAATTTGTCTAAAGATTTATGGGCTGAAGCAGTTGCATGTTCGGTATATATTTTGAATAGATCGCCAACTTCTAGTGTTCAAATTTTTTTACCTGAAGAAGCATGGAGTGGACAAAAGGTAACTGTTTCACACTTTCCTGTATTTGGTAGTATTGCCTTAAATGGTTTATATGTATATGTATATGTATATGTATATGTATATGTATATGTATATGTATATGTATATATATATATATATATATATATATATATATATATATATATATATATATATATATATTATTTTGTAATTTTATAACTTTCAATATTCTCACTAATGCTTTTGAAATTATAAATATCAAATTATGACTTTAAAAAATGATATAAAAAAAAAAATTCTTAAGCACAAATAAATATTAGTTTTATCCAATTTTTAAAAAAATAATAATAAATATTATTAAATTTCTAAATTAAAATATTATAAATAAATTATTATTCGAGTTAAGTATGGTAGAACTGTTTTAATGTCATGTTTAATATTTTTGGATTCTAACCTATGGTTTTTCCCATTGTATTTCTAACTCATGGTTTTCTTAACATATTTATTATAGGTTAATAATTAGACCAACTTATATCTATTTGAACTAGGGATTTACCACATGCCAAAATAAATCATGAATTTCCATCTCAAGGAATTTGATCCCTCTAAAGACTTGATAAATCTAAATATGAATCTAAACTCGTAATGAAATATATTTTTATCACATAAAATAAATAATATTCTATGTTTAATGGACAACATTTATCTAAATTATCATAAATATACATACAACAAATAAACAAATAAATCCATATTTATCTTTTCTTCAATAAAATTAGCACTACCATTTTGATTAACTTTTGTAATATTTACAAAATTTAGTAAAAGAACACATATTTTTAATTTTTAATTAAAATAAAAATTTAAAATTTAATTACAACTTTGATTGAATAGTATATAATAAAATGGATATGAAATTTGTTATTGGAAGAAGAATTAATTTATTTTAATGTAATGATTTGATTTCTGAAATATATTTAAGTATATATTTTTTTATTTTTTCTTTATGTAAATTTATGACATTTTAAGCAATAAATAAATGCCTTTAACCATTAAATTTTTTCAAATATATTTCTGTTTTCTTTATTTTTTACTAGAAAATATATTTTATCTTTCTCACAAAATATTGGAATAGTTTTCTTAATCGAGGAAATGGATATTTTAATTTCATTAATGCAATTTTGAGGAGATTTGTGATTTCTTCTTGTTTAAAATACAATTTTTGAATGCATAAATGAATTTAGTGCCTTGCAAAACCAGTGAACCACTTGATATTTACAAATACACAATTTAAAAATTTATAATTTTTAAATGTATTTGCCAGATTTTAAACAAAATTAATGAAGAAAAAAATATTTATTTAATAAAAATATGTTTTTATCTTCCTCCAAAATTTGACCAGTACACCAGAATCTTGAGAATAGTCCTTATTTAACCGAGATAAAACAAGGAAGCCCTGGTTGTAAAATGGTAAAAATTTTGTCCTGGGACTGGAAAATGCATAGAGATTATAGTCGTTACCCATCATTTTATCATCCAAACGCACAGTTAGTGTGGCATCTTGGTCCTCAAATGATGGTCTATTCATAATAAATTGTAACATCCCTAAAACCACATAGCTACATGTGGGATTAATAAACAAATATTATTAATGTAATAAAGTTGGTTTTCATAAGTTCGTTAGGGTTTCGTGTAGTTGCAACTACCAAGTCTTATCTGATAATAGCTATGTTAAGAACTACAATAATACGGGAGTTTCAAGGGGGATGATTGATTATTGGTATGCATCCCAATGTTACCACATATTCGTGGCTGTAGAGAAGCATGGGTACTCAGCTGCAGTCCAATTACAATTTTTTGTTTGATTTCATACGAAGTTCCAGTGCCCTGGAATGGTTGTATGATTTCTTTGTACACACCCAAATGAGAGAGGCATAAGAAAAACTGTTGTAGTAATCTATTTGGAGACTGAGTCTTTTTATATAGATTATCTTTTGGTAGAGACATTTTAGTTTTCTTGGAAATGGCATTGTTATGGGGCTATTTTTTTTTCAACGACCCAAATCTCTCTAGATTTAGAGTACCAACATATGGGCATTGTGCAAGTGGCCGTTGGGTTGTGCAAGAGGGTCAACACAGGATAAAAGATAAGTACTTTTGAAAGAAATATATTTTTACATTATTGTTTTATCATGTTCCTGAAATAAAATAAAAGTAATGTAAAATATTTTTCATACTAGTTTTTTTACCATATTTTTGAAAGAAAATAAAAGAGTATTCAATATTTTGCATCCTAATCTTTTACTTAGGTTTTTGAACGAAAACAAAAGATTGTATGAAAATAGCCACTTTTACTCTTAGATATATACCATGGTAAAAGACAAACTTACAATGTAAGTTCTTGAAAAGATTGCTATTATGTTATTATTTTAGAAATATATTTGTAGAAATTATATGCACTAAGCATGCATATGTCCAAGATCCACCTGATCTCACACTATTTAACTTTATGCAAGATACTGAATCTATTCCACTAGTTAATCTTTTGCGGAAAAATTAATTGCACACACATGTGAAGCATAAACAAAAATATTCAATCGCACATAACACAGTTTTTAACCGGGAAAGCCTGAAGCTGAAAAACCCAACTATATATTATGTAACATGGAGATCATATGAAAATCTCATACAAGCATACAAATCTTATCACAAGCTCTCAATACAGTACAATCGTCATACACTAATCGGGACCAATCTTGCAAATCCATGCACGCATATATTTTCCACCCTTTGCTTTGCCTCCCTCTAACGCAATCCTTTGTTGAAGAATAGTTCTGAATGAATTCGAATTACCCTTGCCTTGACTGTGCAATCCTCATTGGAAACTCCAATGTGGGTGTGATGCAATCAATGCACCACTAATAGTCACAATAGATAGTCTATCTTGCCCTTTCACCTATATCTCCATTGGTCTCCACTGAAACTGCCATGCACTGTAGTTAACTGATGTATTATTCAGTTTATTAATGAGTTATTATTTGTGAATTAATTAATTAATTAATTCACTCCACTCTCACTAGTGTATCAATCATTTAGACTAGATACAACTAGCTCAACTAAGTCTAACTGAGTTAAACTAAATACAACTCCTTAACTGCTTCTTCCAACTGTGTCATAACTCTGCCACTTGAGTTCTAACTGAGTCCTCCATGAAATAGCTCCAGTAAACCCTTAGGAATAGCGTAATTATTACGTGATTTGATGTGCCACATACGTGCTGCTTGGTGAAGTGCTCAAGAGAATAAGTTGTTGTTCAAGGTCGGATTATTATTAAGAACTAATAATAATCGACATGCCTCTATTTTTAGATTGACGATCTATAAATAGACTTCGCCCAATATTCTAAAAATATAATTTCATCTATTTTTCTAACTTGACCAACCATCCACAAATAGCATCCTGCAACTTTTGAAATATGATCACCATGTCTAAAAATAGACATAGTCTAAAAATAGACATGCGCCAAAAATAGCCTGCGGGCCCACTTAGTGAAGGCGACTCTTTTCACTAAGCTCATCATCTTGTTGAATCTCAACACTCCCTCTCAACAAGATAGGGATTATCATTCACCCCGATCCTACCTCTATGGTATTCGAATTTGCTCCTGGTGAGTGCCTTCGTCAGAATATCTACATCCTGATCCTCCATAGGAATGTACTAAAGCAACATGATCTTCCACTGCACACAATATCTAATATGATGATACCACATATCAATATGTTTAGATCTATCATGAAACACAGGATTAACCAAGAGTTTAATGCAACTCTGATTATCACAATGTATCATTGTGGGATCTAAATGTGAACTGAACAAACCAACCAGAATCTTCCTCATCCAGATAGCCTCACATGCAGCTAAGCTTGCTGCCATGTATTCTGCTTCCGCTGAACTGAGTGTCACAGATCTTTGTTTCCTGCTGTACCAAGAAACTGTCGTAGATCCGATACTGAAAATAACTCCTGATGTGCTCTTGTTGTCTGTTGGGCTTCCTGCCCAATCTACATCTATGAATCCATGCAACTTCACCTCATCTGTCTGTCTGTACCATAAGCCATACTCAGATGTGCCCCTGAGATATCTCAGGACATGCTTGCCTGCCTTCCAAAAGAGCTTGGTAGGCTTAGCCGTCGCTTGTGAAAGTTGGCTCACCGCATAGCATATGTCTGGTCTTGTATTGACTAAATACATGAGCGAACCCACCAACTGTCGATAAACAGTGGCATCCACTACCTCTGCTAATGTATCATCCTCTTTCTTCCAATTTCCTGGAAGAGGAGTGTTGATAGGCTTGCAGCCTTGCATGTGAAACTTCTCCAGTATCTCCCGGGCATACTTGCCTTGAGACAAAAATAGTTCACCTTCCCACTGCCATATTTCCAATCCAAGGAAATATTGAAGGAGGCCTAAATCCTTCATCTCAAACTCCTTTGCAAGATCTACCTTGCAAGAGTGTATCAACTACTCATAACCTGTTAGTATTAAATCATCAACATAAAGTACAATGATTAAAAGCTTACCCTCCACCACAATCTGGTACAGGTTTACATCCGCCTCACTCTTGGTGAAGCCAAGTCCAATGAAATAGTTGTTGATCCGAGTGTACCAAGCACGGGGTGCTTGTTTCAGCCTGCACACATGTGACTCGCTGTTGAAGATCTCAAATCCTTCAGGTTGCTCAATGTACACCTCTTCCTCAATGATCCCATTAAGGAATGTAGTCTTCACATCCATCTGATGAATGTGCCAACCCATCTGCGCTAAGAGAGCAAGGATGGTTTGTATGGAATAATATCGTGCGACAAGTGCAAAGGTTTCTTCATATTCAATCCCCTCAATTTGTGAGAAGCCCTGGGCAATAAATCTTGCCTTATACTTCTCGACACTCCCATCAGTAGCTTGCTTTACCTTGTACATCCATCTTGATCCTACAAATGATTTTCCCACCGGCCTTAGAACAATCTCCCAAGCACTGTTTTTGACAATGGATTCATACTCCTCCACCATGGAATATACCCATGTGGGCTTCTACACTGCTTCTTCAAAATAAGATGGCTCTGTCATGATACACTTACTCATATGAGCCATGTATCCAGTATAACAGTCAGGTGACTGTCTATGTCTGTGCTGTGATGTAGGAACTCCTACATTTTGTGCCGCATCCACCTTCAGTCTCTCAGCTTCTATGGTACGCTTTCTACCTTGTCTGAGGTTTGGTTCTACATGAGTGGACTCCTCCACTCCATGAATCTCCTCCTATGGCTGATCCACATCCAGTGGCTCATCTTTGGGAATAAGAAGTTCCTCCTCCACATGCAAGTGTAGCTCCCTCTCAAGCGACAACTTCATGGCTTTCACCTCATTGAATTTTATATCCGTCGCACAACAGTCATCCGATTGTCTGGAAAATACACACAATAATTATGGGGTGTTTCTGTGTACCCTAAAAATATCCCAACTTCTGCAGTCGACTCCAGCTTCTTCCTGGCGTCCTTTGTCACATGAATGTAAACAAGTGAGCCAAAAATATTCAAATGAGAAATATCAGGCTTCCTTCGGGTGTACTCATGCCAAGTACTCTATGAGGACAACGGTTTTGCACATAAACCGCAGTGTTTCATGCTTTCGCCCACAAGTGCATCGATAGGCCCTGGTCATTGGGCATCACTCGTACAACACCCACAATCATTCTGTTCTTTCTCTCTGCGACCCTATTCTGCTGTGGGTTTTGAGGCACTATGAGTTCTCTTCGAATTCCTTCTTTGCTACAGAAGTCTTTGAATTCACTCGAGATGTATTCACCACCATTATCGCTCCTTAGAGCTTTCACTTGCTTCCCTGACTCCTTCTCCACCAATGCCTTGAACTCACATAACTTTGAGAACGTTTCACTCTTCTTCTACATGAAGAAGATCCAGCATCTACGAGAATAGTCATCAACAAATATCACATAATACTTGTGTTTTGCTGTTGAAGCAACCGAGAATGGTACACACACGTCTATGTTAATTCTCTCCAGGATCACCGAAGCATGGTTCTCCTTCTCATGAAAGGTGGTCTTCACAAACTTACCCATAGTACATCCCTTGCACTGATCTGACTGTGCAAGAGTACCCTTGGGAAGTCCAATAGAAATTTGCTACAAAATCTTCAAAGCACCATGGTGAAGATGGCCCAATCTCCTGTGCCATAATTCGCCCTCATCCCGGCTCACCACTCCTTCTGCTTTGCCAACCATTGCAGTGCTGCCATCTACCTCCAGCTTGTAGAGATTCTTAATTCGAACCCCTATCTTCTTGGTTTGACCCATTTTTTTATGTTGAAGGAAGGCTTTTCCCTCACTGAAAGCAACATCATAACCCTTGTCTTCCAACATTGAGACTGAGACCAAGTTTTTCTTCAAATTTGGAACATGCATAAAATTCTTCAACAAGAATGGATTACTAGACTCCCTCTCAAAGGTAATGGTCCCAATGCCAGTGGAACTGTACCGACCATCATCGCCCATCTCTATATGCATCTGGAGATCCTTCTCCACCAAGTCACTAAACAACTCTTTGTCTCCTGTCATATGGAAAGATGCACCACTATTAAGATACCACACCGATCCCATACCGCTTAAAACCAAGCATTCAATCAAGAATAAATTCAGCTCAAATTGCGAGGTTAAGGCCTCTCCAGCTGTAGATCCAGTTGCCTGCATGTTCTTCTTCTTCTGTGGACTGTTAGTGGCGAAATGTCCATGCTCGTGACAGTGAAAACACTTCACTTTGGACAAATCTTGCTTCTTTCCTTTAGCACCGGATTTTGAAGAAGATTTATTCCCCTTCCCTTTCCTTGCTTTGGCAGCCAAAGCACAGTACTCTTCATCTTCATTCTTCGATGAAGATCCATCCCTGGTACCCCGCCTTATCTCCTCCTGCACAAGATCCAACCAAATTCACTCCCATCCTAGCAGTTTCTCCTGTCCATTGACAGAGTCTTCGTAGCTATGCCAACTCTTTGGAAGCCCAAGGAGACCCAAGCTCACCAATTCTTCATCATCAATAGTAACCTCCACACTTCCTAGTTCATCCTTGCATTGGACAAACTTCGTGAGGTATTTTGGAATATTGTCGCCTTTCTCCATTTTTATTTTTTTGAGCTTGCCTTTAAGCGCCAACTTCCTCTAGTCACTTATGCTTTGGAACAAGTCTGTCAAAGCCTTCCACATTAAGAATGGAGTGGCTTTCCCGTGAAGGCTGGACACAATATGGTCCTTCACACCTTCCAACAGAATCCTCCTCGTCTTTACAGTCTTCTTTTGCCATGCATCAAGTAATGCAGCATCTCTAGATCCCGGCGTAGGAACATTTCTATCAATGAACTCCTTCAGCCCATTATCCTCCAACACCGCCTCCATCCTGTCCTTCCAGGATATGTAATTGGAGCTCCCATCAAGGGCATACTCCAATCTCAACCCATTGAAAGACATTTCAATGTATACTCAATTTATGCACCAAGAATCTTCTGTAGCAAATTCGAATTGTCCACCAGCACAAACTCACTTCACAATTGCAATCTTCAATCAACAATGCTCTGATACCATGTAGAAATTATATGCACTAAGCATGCATATATCCAAGATCCACCTGATCTCACACTATTTAACTTTATGCAAGATACTGAATCTATTCCACTTGTTAATCTTTTGCGGAAAATTTTAATTGCACACACATGTGAAGCATAAACAAAAATATCAATCGCACATAACACATTTTTTAATCGGGAAAGCCTAAAGCTGAAAACCCCAACTATATATTATGTAACATGGAGATCATATGACAATCTCATACAAACATACAAAGCTTATCACAGGCTCTCAATACAGTACAATCGTCATATAATAATCTGGACCAATCTTGCAAATCCATGCACCAATCTTTGCCACCTACTAGCCTGCTTCTACTACGCAATCCTTGCTGAAGAATAGCTCTGAATGAATTCGAATTACTCTTGGATTGACTGCGCAATCCTCATTGGCATCTCCAATGTGTGTGTGATGCAATAAATGCATCACTATAGTCACAACAGATAGTCTATCTTGCCCTTTCACCTATCTCTCCACTGGTCTCCACTGAAACTGCCATGCACTGTAGTTAATTGTTGTATTGTTCAGTTGATTAATGAGTTATTATTTGTGAATTGATTAACTAATTAATTCACTCCACTCTCACTAGTGTATCAATCGATTAGACTAGATACAACGAGCTCAACTGAGTCTAACTGAGTTAAACTGAATACAACTCCATAACTACTTCTTCCAACTGTGTTATAACTCTACCACTTGAGTTATAACTGAGTCCTCCATGCATTAGCTCCAGTAAACCCTTAGGAATTGCGTAATTCCTTCTGTCAGCTGATGTGCCACATATGTGCACTGAACTGAAGTGCTCCAAGAGAATAAGTTGTTGTTTAGAGTTTGATTATTATTAAGAGCTAATAATAATCGACATGCATCTATTTTTAGATCAGCGATCTATAAATAGACTTCACCCAATATTCTAAAAATAGAATTTCATCTATTTTTCCAACTTGATCAACCATCCACAAATAGCATCCTGCAACTTCTGAAATATGATCATCATGTCTAAAAATAGACTTGCGCCAGAAATACCCTGCGAGCCCACTTAGTGAAGGCAACTCTTTTCACTAAGCTCATCATCTTGTTGAATCTCAACAACATTATTCTTAGAGATATATCATGGTAAAAGACGAACTTACTATGCTAGTTTTGCTGAGAAGAACCCATGTGATTTCTTGCAAAGATTGCTATTATGTATCTTGAAAGATGTCAACAGTAGTAAAACATAAATAAGTAAATTTGCTTGTCTTTATATATATGCATCTTATTTAAGGAAAGATAGGATGCTTGTTTTCTTTTAAAAGGGATTTCGTACCAGTGTGTTAAATGATAAGAAATCCAAGTTCTGTTCATGGAAATGAATATAGATTAAAGAGGGTAACTCTTGAAATATTTTCATTTGTAGTGAAGAAGAAAAGAGTGTGTTAAATGATAAGAAATCCAAGTTTTTTTCTTGAAAATAAATATAGATTAAAGAGGGTAACTCTGGAAATATTTTCATGTGTAGTGAAGAAGAAAAGAGAAAAGTTTCTCACATTAATATTCTTGGAAGATTTTTATGAATATGTATGTATACATTAACCATGTTGTGAGTATGTATATATAGATTACCATGGTCTTTGAAAATATTAGTTATTTAATAAATCCATGCATAGATTACCATGGTGTTGGTAAAGATTAGTTATTTAATAAAACCATGGATAGATTACCATGGTGTTGGTAAATATTACTTATTTAATAAATCCATGAATAGATTACCATGGTGTTTGTAAATATTAGTTATTTAATAAATCCATGGATAGATTACCATGGTGTTGGTAAAGATTAGTTGTTTAATAAATCTATGGATAAAGGAACTATTCAGTTATATTTCTTTAGAAGAACAAATTGTGTGATTACTTTTATGTTATCATGATTATGATGTCAGTTTCTTTTGGAATAAGATCATGCATAGGCATGAAATATTTGTATTAATTTTCATTAGAAAAAATATACATATTTGTATGTGGAAAATATAGCATGTTGTGTTAAACTACATTGGAAAGGATTGTTAGTATAATCTTTGAAAAAGAAGACATGTATTTGTATGCTTATTTACATTAGTGTTACATAAAGAAAACTTGCGGTTGCATGCTCTTTTGTGTTAAGCATTCCTTTGGGAAGAGTCTTTTGGAAGCTATGTGCTCTATTGTGTTAAGCATTCCTTTGGAAAGACTGGACTGGAATCTATATGCATTTGCATGCATGGGAACAACAATTGTTATGTTAGCTTTCCTTTCATGCACTAAAAGTAATAGCTTAAGGGTTATTTATTTTGATTAAATTTATGTAAATCACATGTAGGAACATTATAAGTGCTATATCAGTTATTTTAAAGAAATGTTGGGGAGATGTAGCTATTGTCTTATAGGAATGTGTGCTTATGCGAGGGAAACATTTGTTAATGTGACGACTTATAACTAGCACGACTTATAACTAGCACATATGCAGTATGTGCTGTTAAAGGGAGAATGTCAAGGTATTTTACTTTCATGTCATGAATATACATGAGTAGATGGAGAAGCTTCTCTAGTATAGATTTATGAAATGGTTGATTAATACTTTATGAATCTTGACATCAATGTATGTTGAAGGCATCATTAGCAGGGAATGATGGTGACATGTACAACAGAAATATTATGTTTAACCTGGTGGCAGGTAAATGATTATGGTTCATACAGATAAGTGCTAGCTGCAAGATGATCCAATGTATGATGGTCCATTATAGGTACATCCATGCCACCAAGACATGAAGATATGAAGATTAGTGGGTAAATGCTATCATATTTATTGTAATGGCTTTAAGCTAGATATTTGTATATTTCTTTGTAAGATTTATAACGATGGTTAAGGGATGGTCTCCCTTACAATCCATTGAGTGAGGGCTGAACACCCTCACGAGCATTTAATAATAAAATTAAAAGTTGCTAGTTTTCACCCTACGGGGTTTCCAGGGTATATTGGTGCCCAATGATGTGATTGATTATTGTGTCAAAATGATGATGTTGATTTCCTTTCTTGTTTTGACATTCATAATGTCAAGTATGTGATGACTACATGAGTAATGAAATGAATGGAAGGTTACATCATACAGTTTTATGTTAATGTACTACTATAGAGGTTGTTAATGGTTAAGCAACTTACTATTCTTATTCTAAGGTTACACTATGAAATGGTGAACATTCTATGTAATGATGAGTAAGGAATATTTAATAGTGATTTGGATTGTTACCCATGGGTAACTTGTATAAAAAAATTTTAACTCCTGGCATTTCCATGTCAAGTTATCAGTGTATGTTACATAAATAATATGGCCCAGACAGAGGATTAATTTGCCGAGGAAAGAAAGATCTTAATAGATATTATTGCGTGTGACTTAGAAAAACACATATCCCTTCTCCCTATTGACATATTAAGGAAAATAAAAATAAAGGAAAAGAAGATTCTTATGCCCTCAAAATTTGTAATGGAAAGCACTCTCCAAAAACTTTAACTTCAATTAAAAAAAGCATTATCTGCCCGAGATGATTAGAACATGAAACCACATTTCCTGCACTTTGTAGAGAGTGGAGAGCTTTTCTTTAGGAGCGGGAAAGGTGCCAGCAAATTTTCCTATTTGGAGCAATGTTCCACTATAATTAGCTATTTATGTTCAGCTTCTATGTAACACAGGGGATTTTGCAAATCAATTAACGATTAACAGCAGGAGCAATGTTCCACTATAATTAGCTATTTATGTTCAGTTTCTGTGTAACACATGAGATTTTTCAAATCAATTAACAATTAACAGCAGGATTCGACCTGGGAAGTCTGGTTTTTGGCCTTCTTAAGAAGAGGTCAAATGCACTGGAAAGCAACACCAACAGCAGGATATCATTGCGATGGAAAGGAAAGAAAAATAAAACTTTCAATTGAGGAGAAGGTTCAGAAATACACCTACACTGTAAATATTTTCCAATCGTCTTCTATCCAAGGCAGGTTAATAGGTCACGCCCAAGCATGGACTGATTCAGTGAAATCTACGGAATGGATACCCAATGGTTAGAAAATGTGAAGTGGTGGATTTTTCGAAATTACTCTCTGTGGGTGACTGTGAAATCCCTGCTAATAGGATTCAGATCTCAAAGAAAGAAAGTAAGTTGGTCAGTAAAATTAAGAAGGAACCCTAAATTTCAAGCATGTACAGTGGAAGAGTTAAGCAAAGAAGAGAAATAAATAGAAAAGTAGGCGAGGATGTAGCAACTGTTTGTTTGTTGAAAGAAAGCAGAGCGAAACGTTGTGAAATTATCTTTCATATTTCAGTTTCCTGTAACCACAGTGAGATCCATCCCATCTCAAACGAACATGAGATTCGTCTTCTTCTTATGCAATTCCACATTCTCTTCATAAACTCCTGCTTTTATATGAATTACGTATCTAGCATCGCTCTTCTCCAGAGAGGCATTCACGACCTCTGTAATGGTTTTGTTATTTCCACTCCCATCCTTGGCAACCACGGAGTTCAGTTTCACCAGGGCCATAGATTTCCTTACCATCAGTTGATTTCCCTCTTCTTCAAGAAGGTGAAAATTTGAATTTAGGAGCACTGACTTTGATGCTGGAGCTGATCCAAAATTTGAATTTGGAATCGTTGCTTTCAACGTGGGAAATGGATCCAAAATTTGAATTTGGGAGCGTTTCTTTCAAGTTGGACGCATGGGATTCAGGGACTACACCAGTCACTTACCGTTCCACTGTAATCTGAAATTTCTCTATGGCCATACTATGACTATGTTGCCCATCCATGTTCCTTGTCCCATGTCACGGTACTGTTAGGCTGACTCTTAAGGTGTCTTAAATGGCGTATAACCTTGGAAATATGGCTTGCCATGGAGGTGGAGGTGGAGGATTGAGCCATTGCCGATTGGGAAATGGAAATGGAGGTGATGGCAACGATGTTCGATGCTACCTAATCAGGTTGCAAGGGACAATATAATGTAGGAGTCTGAGACAAGAAAATTCGTGGGGATAATTACAATGCAATAAAAATTGCAATGGTCATGTGTAGAGAAATTATGGACATTAAATGCTTGAGCGATTTATATTCCCAACTTTTTCAATGCATTTTCACAGGCATCAAGACAACTCTGGTCTTTGTGTGAATGGGGTGAAATGAATATGGTGACACCGTTAAAGAAAATGAGAAATCTCCGCATAACTACAAAAATGCTCTACCGCATCCGTAAAGCAGAAGCAGACAAAATGTGGGGAACTTGAAAAATCAATGGAATTTGTGGTGCCTACCCACCACAAAATTTTAATACATTTTTTCACTTTGTGGGTTTTCTCGAGCTTTCCTCTTTTTCACTAAAAAGTTTTGGAGGCTAAAATAAATTAAAATAGTTTAAGGCAAATATGAAATTGGTTTCATACATTTCCTTCGCCCTCTCACTCCGGATCTTTCATCTAAGTCAATCGAATGCTTTCCACCAAACACTCACTTTACTTTATCTTTTAATCAATAAAATAAAATATTCTATGTGTAATCAAATCAAATGTTCTCAACATACTTTACTTTATCTTTAATCAAATATTTTCCACTAACTTTTAGTTTATCTTTGAAATATATATATATATATATATATATATATATATATATATATATATATATATATATATATATATAATTTTTAAAAATATGTTAATTAACTATTATATCTTTAAATTATTTAAAGAAGTGAAATATTTATTTTAATTTCATATAAATTTTTCGTATATCAAATTAACTCTGACATGAATATAACTATATATATTATCATTTAAATATTTATGTAAGAGTTAAAGTGTTTTAATTAAAAATAAAATGAGTGGTTTAAAATAATTTTAAATTAGATTTTTATTTATTTATTTTTAAATAGTTTTTAATTTTATTTTATAGATTAGTTAGTATTTGATGTTCAGTTTAAATATAGATTAATTAAATTTAAAAATAATAAAATAAAGATTTTGTTTCAAAAATAAAATAATTAATAAAATGTTATTGTTGAATGTCATTACCTAAACTTAAAAATTATGATTAACTAATATTGTTTATATTAATTTTAATATATGTTTATATATGTGAAAATGAATAATAGAAAAGGCAAAAAAATAAAAATAAAAATGAAATAAAACTAAAGACAAAACTCAGTAACTAATAGAAATGGAAGTTACTAAAAAGAGAATAAGAAGATTTCAACCAATCACCTTACAAATAAATATATTTAAATAATAATAACAAAATAACAAAAATCAAATTCCCAATACTAAATTATGGATAATGAGCTTAATTTTTTAACTTATCACTTTTATTTTATATTTTAACAAATAAATATTTTAATTGAATTTAGGTTTATGTGATCCATATAATGAAAAGCAAGAAAAATTTCTGTAAAAATCACATTATCAAAATTTTGTCTACAGGTTTAGAACCATACAATGTGGTTCATCCTCACAATAAGATAAAGAACCACACAATACAAAACTCTGATAATATGATTTTCACCTAAAGTTTTCTTACTTTTCAAAATAAATATTTTATCAAAATCAAAAAAAATATTCAACTTTTAAACTTTCAAAATCACTAATATACAAAATAATATGTTTTTAAATAAATGATAAATTTATTATTTTACAAGTGTTTGTAATAATTACTAAAATTTTGATTTGATGTGTTTTGGTCATTAAAAAAACCTTTTTAGTGTTTCATTAATTGGAATAGACATCTAATAATAAATCATACAATTTATATTAGTTAATAGATTTTTGAAATAGTGTGTTTTGAGTTATGAGAAAGAGCCTTCTTCTTATAATTTTTAATAGAATTTTGAGATAATGTGTTTTGGGTAATGAGAAAAAGACTTCCTCTTATATTTTTTTAATAGAATTTTGAGATAATGTGTTTTGGGCTATGAGAAAAAGCCTTCCTCTTATATTTTTCCTGGTCTATTATGTTCCATGTCCATTATTTTCACAATAGGTTGATTATATTGTTCAAGAGTTTTGTGAAAAATATTATAACTCATCACCCTTCGCTATTCCAAGCTGACGAAAATCACATTAAAAACCTTGGAAATAATTACAATGAAAAATGCAATGGTGTGACGAGGATTTATAATCATTAAACGCTTGAGCAATCTATATTCCAACTCTCTCTCTTTGTCGTGTTTCAACATTGTGTGTGAATGATTTGAAGTGAATATGCTGTAAAACTTGAGACCGTCCACGTAAATTAGAAAATGTGGGTCCAGTGGGTCCTGTACATCGCAGCAACAAAATATGAAGTGATAGTCGCACTTGTGAAGGACAGCCTGCTTTACCGCGTTGGTAAAAGCAGATGCCACAAAATGTGTGGGCCTACCACAAATTTTAGTCGCGCTTGAAAGACCGATGGAATTTGTGGGGCTTATCACAAATTTTTCAATGACTATGTTTTCACTTTTGGGTTTTTCTTGGGCCTTTCCTCTCCTAAATTTTTTTAAAGTGGACTTAATCCATTTCATTGATTATTAAAAAATAAATAAACTGAAATTCAAATATGAAATTCATAAGTGCCTCCTAACTTTCAATCTCTGATGATGTTCTCCACTCACTTTTATTTTTTAACACTCCAGTAACTTTTACTTTATCCTTCATCAATAAAATCTCATCACAAGCAAGCTTATTTTTACTTTATCTTTAATCAATAAAATATGTTTTTAATCAATAAAACCTTATAAACTTATACTAACTTTTAATCTCTGCAATATATATTTATTTTTTAAAATATGTTAATTAAGTAATATAAATGTAAATTGATATAATTTATTATAATTCACACATATCTTTAATATAACAAATTCTTCATTTTAAAACTTTTACACGAATATATCTGTATATTATATTTATTTTTTAAAATAGTTTAATTGAGTATTCTAAGTATAAATTGATATCATTTATTTTAATTCACATATATCTTTAATATAAGAAATTTTTCATTTTAAAACTTTTACACGAATATATTTGTATATTATAATTTAAATATTTATGTAAAAGTTGAAATGTTATACTAAAGGAAAAAACTATGTAAAAGTTAAAATGTCTTACCTAAAAAAATGTCCCGTTTAAATATGAAGTTGGATTTCTCATTTAGTGTTCCATTTTGATATTTCTTATTTTAAATATATTTTTTAGCTTTTATTTAAAATTTTAAAACTTTTTATTTTATCTTATATGTTAATAAATAAATATTTTATTAAAACCAAACTAAATCCATGTAACTCAAGGTCTATCATGAGCCAAGAGGGATCAAATCTCTTCAGGTTCAAGCCTTCTTTTTAGAGTGTATAAAGGATTGCACCTCGAGGGATTTGGCCCCCCTCAAGCCCATGATAGATCCATAGTTAGATGGATCTAGGTTGGCTCCAATTGACGGCAACAATGTCACATTTTTAGATTATCATTATTATGTATATGATTGAGATAAACTCCATACTTTGATATTTACATTATGTTTTCTTTGCTTGGCATGACCATATCATTCTCCTCTTTAATTTAGTCTATGTCGCTTGCCTTGAATGGTTTGTGCGTCTATGTTTGGATGCTTTTGAGTGGTTTGTGTGTTTATGTGTTTGGATTTCGATGGTATTATATGTGAATGTTACAGTTGTTTTTTATATTTCTATATGTGTATGTAATTGTATGTTAGTAATTAGTTGGTGATGAAGAATGCATACAATCTTGCATTAGTTTGCAGGAGGATTGATACTGCACATCTATTTCATTTAATTTTAGGTATCATAACTTTTAAAGAGTAGTTTTAATAATTTATTGCGTCAAGATTACAATTGAAATTGTCCCTCTAACTCCATAGTGTCACAACTTTTGACATTCTTAGTTTTGTCATCTTTTGAGGATTGATACTACACATATATTTCATTTAATTTTAGGTATCACAACTTTTGAAGAGTAGTTTTAATAATTTATTGCATCAAGATTACAATTGAAATTGTCCCTCTAACTCCATAGTGTCACAACTTTTGACATTATTAGTTTTGTCATCTTCTCATATCGATTATATGAAAAGGGAAGTTGAAATCATAAACCATTCAAATATTTAACTCTAGCTATTGTAATAAGCATCATACATTGTCTCTCTAGCTCTCCAATATTAATAGGTTGAATCACTATAACACAAAAATCAATGCACATTGTCAATAAATTTTTTGTCATTATACTGAAATCAATGCACATTGTTAATCCAATCACTTTAATATTAATGTACCATCATACAATCAGTTACATCAATCATAAATCAACATCTACATTGAAATCAATGCATCTAATGCAAGCAATCAAATAGGATTAGAAAACAATATCTACACTAAAATCAATGCATCTAATGCAAACAATCATATAGGATTAGAAACCAACATCTACACTAAAGCCAATACATCTAGTGCAAGAAATCAAATATAATTAGAAATCAACATCTACATTGAAATCAATGCATCTAGTGGAAGCAATCAAATAGAATTAGAAAACATCTACATTGAAATCAATGCATCTAGTGCAAGCAATCAAATAGGATTAGAAATCAACATCTACACTGAAATCAATGCGTCTAGTGCAAACAGTCAAATAAGATTAGAAATTAACATGTACACTGAAATGATCCAGATTTATGCAAGAACGCAGTAAAATACAGAAATAGACACAAACATAGAGATGCAATGGAAATAAAACTTCATTTTATTAAAATCAAATGACTGAAATATGTTTACAGACATCATGGAAATAAACTAGCTAGGGCGTTGGTAGCTTATCTCTGAGAAGAGATGTGGCGGCTACAGGCCTCTGGACTACGTTACAATGAGGCTCGAAGGCCTATTTATTGTTGAGAAACAATGAAAAACCCTAAACATCTAAAAACCTAACCCTAGGAGATGAAGTGCCAAAATTGTGGGCCCCATTTGGGTAAATTGGTACATCAATCTTCCCGGGGACGTAACTTTGGCATATGATCTCCGTTTGACGTGCTCAATACCTCATTAGAAAGATCTATCTGAGGACTACAAATTTTGAGTGAGTACATCTATCTATATACCTTTGTTGCTCCCGGTTTTCCCAAAAAACATCGTTTTGGGCATCAAAACGACTCTGGAAGTTCGGGATCTGAAAAACTGCCAAAAATAATAATTTTTGCTAAAACTAATGTAGAAATTATACAACAAGCATGTATATCATGGATTCAATTTGATCTAACAATATACTAAAGTTAAATATTGAATCAGTTCTACAAATCAATTGTAGAATCAAAAACACAATCGCCAATCTCATGAAGCAAAGAAGAATCAATCAAACCACAACACATATAATTTCCCGGGGAAAGCTTGCTGCGCAAAACCCCACTATCTTCTATTGTATATTCAGCATGGATACATGAAACAATTACATACAACTCTTCTCACAAGAGCCCTCCTGTACTCAACTAATTGTTTGACACTGTCTCAGATAAAACTAACCAATACTTAGACAATTTACTACCTCCAGACAACCTGCCTTGCTTGCGCAATTTGTGTGGAATGCAATCCCTATTCTATAGGAATTTTGGCCTTCCTAAACTGCGTAAGGATCATGGGAAATCCAATGCGTGTTTGGTTGCATGGGTTCAACCTAAAAATCCTACAACTGATAGTCAACTTTCCTTTCACCTAGATCTCAACTGGGTCTCCACTGGATCTGACATGCATGCAACTAATAATAGTAAATCCTCGATTGCATGTGAGATCACTAATTATGAATTAATTAATATTTAATTCACTTGATCTCTCACCAGTGTATCTAACGGTTACAACTAGCACAACTGAGTTTAACTCACTTAACTGAGTTAAACTGATTACAACCTACATTAACTAATGCACCACTGCACTTCGAACTCTGTTACAACTAGAATTAATCTGCATGCCTCACCAACTACCTCTAACTCGAAATTCATGAGCTAACTGAGTTTATTACACTCATCTAACTATTACAAGTTACTTTGAGATTAGATTAAATTTTATTGTCCATCTTAATTAAGGGATAACTAAAATAGACTTGCACCAAATTTAGCCCACACCAGTGTAGGTGCTGCTAAGACCTGTGGTCCCACCCTAGTGTAGGTGACGCTTGGACTTCCTGGTCCCACATTAGGCGTGGGTGCTGAAATTTCTTGTTGAATCTCAACAACTGAAAAACTGAAAAAACTGATGGTGGGGATCCAAATGGAATAGGTGGGTGGCCACCAATATCCACCTGGATCATTCCTCCCCCCTTAGGAAGCAATGTTCCCCATTGCGTTGAGATCCTCCATAAGATGAGGCAAATTCTGCTGAACTGGGTCTTGGATTTGTCGAAGATGTCATGGACCCACGAGCTGACATGTTGGATGCGTTTAGTAAATTTAGTTTCTCTATCAACCTCAGACAGTACATGTGTGGATTATGTCTGTGTGGTCGCATGAGGTATGGAAATATCAATCGACGATACGCCTGGGGTTAGATGAATGTAGTGCTTGACCTGACAATGTAGAGGATCCTTTGTGGGTGAGGAGAAAATGTCCTCGTATTCCTCCATGCCTTTTTCCATCTGCTGCTGCCGTGCAGGGGAGCCCTGTTTCGAGGTTGTAGCCACAATATTCTTCTTTCCTTGTGGGTGAATGGTAATGTAAATAAATTTCCTGGTTTGGGAAACAATCTTACTATGTTTTTTGGCAATATTCAAAGAGATAGCAGGAGGCGATACTACCTTCGGTATCCTGTACAAGTTATTTCCCAAAGTAATAATAACAACACGAGGCCTAGACTCATACACAACATGTCGCCTCCACAAGTATGGTTGGCCCAATAAGATATGTTCTTTATATGAAGAAGTGCCCCAAATACCTTTAAAGACAGAGGCAAACCACCACAAGCTTCTAAGAACTTATTTACCAAAGATTCAAATTCCTGAGGTGGACGTGACTTGTGGAAGGAATATGAACAGAAGAGCTCAAGAGAATGTTCTTCACTAAGGTTGCTTAGGGTATATATGGACTCCTCTTCGACATTTGAGTTGATGAGAACATGTCTATTCCTATATGTAATTAATATTAAGCTATTAGGGTGAATTACACTTTGATGTGGCCAAAGTGCATCAACCTGATCCTCATGATCTACATCATCTATAATTACTAAGACTTTAGATGATGGCAGATGCTTCTGGATCCATCCCTTTACCTTCATCAACACTGTTTATTGGATGATACAATCTTGTCAATTTTTTAAGAAGCATTATCTGCATCTGCAACAACTTTAAAGTGCCCTTACCTGTTTTATCTCTTACATCAGATAAAAAACATGAACTATTATAATCTGAATTCTTCCTATTGAACAATTATTTTTCCAACGTGGTATTTCCTACACGACCTAACCTCGAGATCCCAAAGATCTGAGGTTTCCCTCTCTGTTGTTGTGGCAATAAAACTTTAGTTTCAAAATCATTCACCTTATCATTCAAACCTATTGGATATTTAGCTACGTCCAAGGCTAAGGCTGGTTTTTTCACCTTTTTTAGCACTTGTTCAACGACCTTATCTACCAACTCACCCTCATAGCTAAATTCACAATAAAATAAATAAAACTAATGAGAAAAAAGAAGCCTATGTTTTTAACATGTAACAAAAAAAATAATACAATAGCCAGAGAGGAGTTCCATTTCTCACCCATTACACACTTCCAACTCAAAACTGGTTATATTTGAAACATTAGAAAGAGCAGTTCTCCATTTTTCAATCACGTTGGAATCATACCGCAACTTCCTTTTACCTGTTTGAAGGTCATACTCAGTACCAGTTTGAGGGTCATAATCAGTCTTCTTGCCCTGCATCCAGCTAAAGTCAGCAAGCTTCACGTTGTAGAACACTAGAATTATGGGTTTCTCTGTGTGCAACATCTGGACCAGCGCATTTAGACACCAACTTGAATCAGCATATCCCTGGGAGAAGATGGCCACATGAACAGACGCTAATCTAATGGCGTTTTCAATCCGAGGAGTGAAATAGTGTCCCCGTTCTAATTCTGGCTGAGCTAAAAAGAATCACTCTAGAAGAAAGAAGTCGTCGATACAGATGGCTGGAAAATGTTTTTTTACCTCAGGACCGCGATGACTAATAAACACATCATGGGTGGAGTTAGCAACAATGGAGGTGGAGGTGGAGGATTGAGCCATTGCCAATTGGGAAATGGAAATGGAGGTGACTAAGAAGGATTGAGTCATTTCCAATTGGGAAATGGAAATGGAGGTGATGCAAAGGACGTCTGATGCTACCAAATTAGGTTGCTAGGGAGAAAATCAGGTAGGAAACTGAGACGAGAAAATTCATGACGATAATTACAATACAATGAAAATTGCAGTGGTCATGTCCAGAGAAATTATGGACATTAAATGCTTGAGAGATTTATATTCCCAACTCTTTCAGCGTGTTTTCACAGGCATCAAGACAACTCTGATCTCTGTGTGAATGCAGTGAAGTGAATATGGTGACATTTTCAAGGAAAATGAGAAAATGTAGAGCCAGTGGATAGCCAGACATTTACCTTTGATATGTCTGCATAACGGAAAAATATGAAGTGATAGTCGCACATGTAAAGTTCGGCCTGCTCTAGCGCCCCTAAAGGAAGAAGCCGACAAAATGTGGGGAACTTGAAAATTCAATGGAATTTGTGGTGCCACCCACCACAAATTTTCAATACGTTTTTTCACTACGTGGGTTTTCTTGGGCTTTCCTCTCTTTCACTAAAAGGTTTTGGAGGCTAAAATAAATTAAAATAATTTAAGACAAGTATGAAATTGGTTTCATACATTTCCTTCGCCCTCTCCCTCTGGATCTTTCATCTAAGTCAATCGAGTGCTTTCCACTCACTTATACAAGCACTCACTTTTACTTTATCTTTTAATCAATAAAATAAAATATTCTATCTGTAATCCAATCAAATGTTCTCAACATGCTTTATTTTATCTTTAATCAAATATTTTCCACTGACTTTTACTTTATGTTGATCTGACATTCAATCTTTGAAATATATATATATATATATAATGAAATATTTTATTTTAATCTCATATAGATTTTCCGTATATCAAATTAACTCTTACACGAATATAACTATATATATTATAATTTAAATATTTATGTAAGAGTTAAAATGTTTTAATTAAAAATAAAATGAGTGGATTAAAATAAATATGAAAATAGATTTTTGTTTATTTTGGTTTTCAAGTTCTTGCGGTTATTGTTTACTGAAGAATTTGTTGGATTATCCACAGTATCACAAAACATTTGTCATATAGTAGTTAGTTTTTTAAATAGTTTTTAGTTTTATTTTATTTTTTAATTGAGGTTATATAGTAGTTAGTATTTACAGTTTAGATTTCGTCTCAAAAATAAAACAACTAATAAAATGTTATTGTTGAATGTCATCACTAAAACTTAAAAATTATGATTAACTAATATTTTTTATATTAATTTTAATATATATGTTTATATATATGAAAATGAAAATAATAAAAAAGGGAAAAAAAGGTTAAAGAAAAGAAATAAAACAAAAAAAGAGTAACTAGCACAAATGGAAGTTACTAAAAAGTCCATAAAAAGATTTCAACCAATCACCTTACAAATAAATGCATTTAAATAATAATAAAAAATAACAAAAATTGAATTCCCAATACTAAATTATGGATAATTAACATAATTTTTTTAACTTATCACTTTTATTTTATATTTTAATTGAATTTAGGCTTTTGTAATCCATATCATAAATTTTTTAACTTATCACTTTTATTTTATATTTTAATTGAATTTAGACTTTTGTGATCCATATGAAAATCAAGAAAACTTTCACTAAAAATCACATTATTAGATTTTTGTCGACAAGTTTAGAACCATAAAACCACACTTGACAAAACTGTGATAATGTGACTTTTACTAAAATCTTTCTTACTTTTCAAAATCAAAAAAACATTTAACTTTTAAACTTTCAAAATCACCAATATACTAAATAATATGTTTTTAAATAAATAATAAATTTATTACTTTACACGTGTTTGTAGTAATTGCTAAAATTTTGATTTGGTGTGTTTTGGTCATTAAGAAAAAAATCTCTCTTAAATTTAGTGTTTCATTAATTAGAACAAACTTCTAATTATAATTATAATAAATATTGACTCATACACATTTGTGTTAATTAATAAAATTTTGAGTTAGTGTGTTTTGGGCTATAACAAAGAGCCTTCCTCTTATATTTTTCCTTGCCCATTATATGTTCAATGTCATCAATTTTAAAAATTCTTTTCACCATAGATTAATTAATTAATTTATTAATTAATTATATTGTTGATGAGTTTTGTGAAAAATATTATAGCTAATCATTTTTTGATATTCTAGACTGGCCAATTTTTGATATCCATGACATTAAAAATATTGGAAATAATTACAATGAAAAATGCAATGGTGTGCAGAGGATTTATGAACATTAAATCCTTGGGTAATCTACATTCCCAACTCTCTCTATGTGTTGTGTTTCAAGGCATGAAGATGAACCTGATCTCTGTGTGAATGGATTGAAGTGAATATGTTGTAAAAACTTGAGACCGTCCAGGTAAATGAGAAAATGTGGGCCTAGTAGGGGCCTGTACAGCGCAACAACAAAAGGAAGTGTCTTTTGTTCGACGAAATGGAAGTTGATGGGACAGCTCCCGGACAACTCTCTCCGGTGACCCCGCGACTTTTTGGGTAGGAGGTGGACCCCGCGCCCCTGCCTCCACCACCTCCCTCTCTCTGCCACCTCCCCTCTACTCCACTAGCCTGCACGGTTAAAATTTAAATTTTGAATATTCATTCACTCGCTCTGGGTGAAAATGTGAAGTTGGGTTACACTGTTTACCCTTTTTTGAGAAAAAACTTTCATTTTTTTCGATTCTTCAACTTTCTGCAAACTATAACAATTTTTCTATTTAGAATTTCATTTTGTGATAAAAATAAAAGTTGTCAGAAATTTTGTTAGCTTTCTATTAATTATTTTTTGGAATTTTTTATGCGCATTTGATATGTCAACTTAGTGTTTCTTTGAGTGTGTGTTTTTTAACAATCAAAGGATTCATAAGAAGTCATGTTAATACACAATGTTGTATTCTTTGAAAATTTGTGTTTTTTAGAGAACAAAATGTGTTACAACAATCTAGACAGAGTCTACTTTGGTTTCGTCATATTTACAAAGCCAATGGATGCATATCATAATTACTAGAATTTTTTGAACTGGTCCAATATGAAAAAACTGCATATTTTGAGTATGTTTCGCGACGCAAGAAATTTTTTCACATATAAGTTATAAACTAAAAATCTAAAAGCTACCCATTAGAGACGACGGACCAATGTAATGCCCCATAATTTTTTCAATTTTTTTTACAATGTATTTTGGGAGATACAAAATTTTGATTTCACTAAATCACAATGACCCTCAGAAATTGTTTGCACCTGTTTTATTACAAAATTAATTAAAATTAGTAAATATGTATGAAATTCTATAAAAATTATATTTCCTGAAAGTAGATTCAATTCTAAAAATGTTTTTCTTGGTCCTGACAATTAATTCAGAATGTTTCATGGAGTTTAATCAGTCCAAAGTTGCAGAAACGTATTCAGAGCTTGGATCAGCATAACTGGTGACGCGTTAGTTCGGCCAAACTTTTCTACAAATTTCGGCCGAACTAGTTTTTGTGCAAACGCGTCGTTAAGTCTCACGTCTTAATAGTTCGGCCAAATTTTTTCTAAAGTTCATCCAAACTTATTTTCAAAGTTCGGCCGCACTTCTGCCTAATTTTCCATCAGCCGGAAAATTTCGCGAAGCCCCTCCAAAAAAAAAAATCGCGGCAATATAAATTGCCGCGAAATCTTTCATAATTTTCACACATTTGGTCTAATTTTACAAAGGTCTTGGTTTGGGTTTAAAGATTTTTCTTAGAGATTTGAGTTTAATGACATTTCTTGGAGGCGGTCTGATTTTGCAAAGAATTGTTTTGGGTTTAAAGACTTTTCTTGGAAGACATTTGTTGGAGGCGGTCTGATTTTGCAAAGAATTGTTTTAGGTTTAAGAAATTTTCTTGGACGTATATTCAAAGGATATTTCTTGGAGGTATGTGATACATTTTTTTGGATGTTTTTTGTTCTTTATTTTTTTTGAAAGTATAGATTTGGGCTTAATTTCGAATTTTTAGAGTACGTGTTTTGAGTTGAAGTAAATCTTTTGAGCTTCGTTTCATTTTTATAAGACATTTTTTTCTCGGATTTTTTAAAGTAAGTATTTTGGATTAGAGTATGTATTTTTTGCAAAAATTTTAAAATGAGTTTTTTTTTTAAATTAAATATTTTGTGATGTTTTTTTTAATTGAGTTATTGTCTAAATTTTTGAAGGAAATTTTTTGAACTTCTTACTCTATTATCATGGGAAATCGAAGGAATTGTGCGAGAAAATATGATCGAAAAAAAGACCCTGAGGAATGTAGAGAAGAGACGAGACAATCTCGCAAAAGAAAGATAGAAGCACTCTCAAATATTGAAGGGGAAAATCAACCTCAACTAGAAATTGAAGTAGGTATGTAAATGTAAATATTATGATCTATTGATATATTTAAAATTTTCCTAGTGTAAAATGTGAAGCTTAATTTTTATTTAATGAACTAATTCAAGAAAAATATTTTTCATTGTAAACAGAGAGAAATATTCCTCAAAACATTGATGATGAAATACAATATTTTGAAAGAGAAAGTGAAACAGATATTGAACCAATGATTGAAGATGGTGAAAATATTGAAAGAAATTCAAGTGAAGAAATTGAATCACAAGCACGTATTATTGAAATTATACATATATTTATTAATTTAGTTATTTATTGAATATGTAAACTTATTATGTACTATTTATTCGAATATGTACAGATGAAATCAGTGTCGATGATGAGATGTTAGAAAATGTTGACTCACACATATGGAGATAAAAAACCTGACCATTATATACGATATCGTGTTAACCACTTTTTTTAAATGTATTTCATAAAGGAGCAGGGGACAGTTCAAGCTCAAATGTTGAAATGTCTCCTATCATTAAGGAAATTAAAAGAAGCTACGACACTACTGGGTATTTGAAAATCAACCAAAGATAAAAAAAATGAAAGAAAATGTGATACCAAATATAAGTAGCTCTAGACAGAAAAATGTTTCAATTGTACGTAGAGGAATACATATGGCAGTGGTTTCATCAAGTACTAAAGAGAATCGTTTGGTAACATCTATGGCACGAGCATTGGGAACGTCGCGAAAAACTTTGCACAAACATCGAAAATTTCGGCTGCAAATAAATGTAAATGATGAACTCACTTGTTGGAGAGCTATTTGTAGGCAACCATACAAATATAGACTTGGAGAAAATGTTAAAAAATAATATATGAATATTGGAAGAACAATTCGCGTGTTTTGCCAACTGCAAAGAATGTGATGCGAAGAAGAATAGCACGAAATTAGTACGAAGAACATGAAAAATATTTCTTGGAAACCACTCAGATAGAGTTATTCAACAAGTTCAAAGAAGAGAATTGTGGAATTCATGTTTCAATCAGTGCTTTTGTTAAACAAAAACCATGGCATGTAAAACCTATCACTGTATGCGACACCTGTTGTTGTCGTTATCATGTGGAATTTGAGTTATATTATGACACATTCCTTGATTTTGGTAGAACATTATGGAAGGATTCACCTCCTCCTTCCACTATCTGTGATTTCATATCTCAAATTCTATGTGAAGGAGAAAGCGATGAAATATTTTACAAAAAGAAATGTGTTGGTGGTAAAAAATGCGATGATTGTGGAAATTTGACTAAATTTCAAAACAAATATCGTACTGATATAAATGGTCAATCATTGTCCAACATGAAAGTGAAATGGAAAAGATATGAATATATCCATACATTGATTGAAGGTGCAAATAGTGTTAAAATAATTGAATTATGAGAAGACGAAATTTTTGTGATAGACTTTTTGAGAAAGTTTGAGGCAGAAATTTACAAATACACCAAGCATTCCCATAGATATCGATGGAAAGACTTGCAATTCAAAAAATGTCGTGAAGTTTGTCCACCAGGGACCATTTTTTCAATGATTGATTTTGCAGAAAACTACACATTTTTTCCACAAAAAGAAATTCAGAGTGAATATTATCATTCTGACCAAGTCTCCATGCTCGTCCATATTCTATGTAGACATGCTGAAAAAAACATCGATCACATAGAATGCACGAGTGAAAATCGACATATCATTAAATAATATCACTTTTATATCAGTGACGATCGTATACATGATACATATTTTGTACAACATTGTTTTGGAAAAATTTATGATTCCTTGAAAAATCGTGGAATAACATGCAATGAACATTGGATATGGTCAGAGGGATGCACAGGTCAATTCAAATCTGCACGATCATTCTTTTGGTTGTGTTGTCTTCATAAGAAAACATGCATTAAACATTGTTGGAATTTCTTTGAGACTGGCCATGGAAAAGGAGAAAATGACGGTGCACGGGCATGCATAAAATGAGCACTTCGAAGATATCAAAAGAAACCCTCTACACGCTGACTTGTGGATGCGAAAGAAGTTGTTCAATGGTGCATCACTGCTCTAAGCCATGAGACTAAACCGTCAAGGGAAGTGCGAAGGTACATTCAATTTAATTTTTATTAGAAATCTAATTTTATCATGCAATGATTATCTTTGATTGTATTTTGATATCATATTTACATTCTTCTTTGAATTTTCCATATAAAGGTTTTTCTGGCATATTAGGATCGAAGACGTAGATAGATCGATTGGAAATGACGTTGAAACAATAAAAGGGACTCGAAAATTGCTTTCAATTAAAACAAAGTCGTCCAAAAATGTGTTTGCATTGGATAAAAGAAAATATTCTTGTTTTTGTCATGTTCGCATAAACAACACAAAATCCAATGAGAAAATAATATGTATGTAAACGATTGGAAACATACAGAGCTAAATACAAAGGGAAAAATGTCCGTTGCAATGTTGGAAGAAATGCAATCAGAGGAAACTACAATATCATCCGATGGTGATCGAGTTTCTGATCTTGTTAGAGAAGGTAACATTTGAATTGCTTTCTAATGATTTAAAGATCTAGAAATAAATTTAAATATGTATATAATTTTGTTAAGTTTGTTTTATTGTGCAGGAGATGTTTTTGCTGTAATTGCACCTATTGACAACGATGAAAATGTGAAGTATTATTTGATGCGTTGCACTGAACGAAAAATGAAATTATTAGAAAACTATAATGATCACGGATTTCAATATGAAAGAGGATCTATTATACTGAAAGGTTATTTTTTCAAACAAACTAATCAAAGTGGGGATTTTGTTTACTTTGAAGACTATGAACCTGATTTCATAAGTTTTCAATATAGTCACTTGGTGTGTGCAGCACACATAAAGTTGATAGAGATTCAATCAAAGAAAAAAACGAAAATTAAGAAATTTAAAATGTCAAAATCTGATCATGAACGGATTATTGAAGATGGAATTCCATTGGAATTTTTTTGAGTTAACTGCCCAACAATTTATTCTCTTTGGATTAAATATGTTTTAGAACTTCCAGTACTCAACTAAAAATTGAGTTTCTTATGTTATTTGTGCAAGTGTTTGCACATGTACAAATTGTTTTGGTACATGCACGTGCTCTAGTATCAACTAAAAGTAGCTTTTCTATACATGTGCATTGATGAAAAATGTTACATGTATTGGATATATATATATATGTTTTAGAATGCAATTAATTGTTCAAGTAGTTTTACTATGTGCATTGATGAAAAATGATTCACGTACTCAATATATATGTTTTAGAATGCAATTAACTGAAAGTAGTTTTACTATGTGCATTGATGAAAAATGATTCACGTACTCAATATATATGTTTTAGAATGCAATTAACTGAAAGTAGTTTTTCTATGTGCATTGATGAAAAATGTTGCACGTACTGGATATATACACGAACTGAATGTGCCCAATTTTTCTTGTGGGATTTTCTGATAAAAATTATCCACAATGTAAATAAATCATCCACAATATAGTTTTGTACAAATATTCCTTTCAGACAAGAGACTTGGAGCACTTCTCCAACTTTTGGTGGGATTTGACCCACATCTCTATTCCTAATTGAAAATCTAGTACAAAATTTGTCTTTCCAATGGTCGGATATGTTATATGTTCTAGAATGCAATTAACTGAATGTCATCAATTTACCAATTTATAAATCAACAAGGCTACCTATTTGAGTGCATTAATGATATTGACCCGAATTCAACAAACATATATGTACTTCTTATATTTCCAATCAAAATTAAAGGGATAAATGCATATATCTACTTTACTTTTTTTTCAATTAGAGCTCAATTGATATGGTTAGTTGCATTGAAAAGCCATGTTCTTCCTATTGGAATTTTTTTCACTCAAACAAGAGTATGTAAAGATCAAAAGCAATCTTAAGATGCCAAATGTACTTCAACTATCCAAAACTTGAATTTTAAAAACTTTTGGATTAAATCAAAACAATACTTCAAATGAGAGTCTTCCATCTAGGCCAAATATAGATTGAAACCATCCAAAACTTAGATCAAAACATTTAACATTATATCAAAACATTTAACATTTAACATTAAATCAAAATTAAAGATATTTACATATAACTACTTCTTTACTCTTTTTGATTAAATCAAAACAATACTTCACATGGGAGTCTTCCATAGGCCAAATGTAGATTGAAACCATCAAAAACTTAGATTAAAACATTTAACATTATATCAAAACATTTAACATTTAACATTAAATCAAAATTAAAGGGATAAATACATATAACTACTTCTTTACTCTTTTTGATTAAATCAAAACAATCAGAGGGAGTCTGAATCAAAAAAACAGAAAAGGGGTTGCCCATAACCGGGAAACCAGCCCAGAAGATGCTACCCAATGTCGGGAAACCAGCAGAAATAGAGTGTTCAGAAGCACAGTGATTGCAAAACATGACAAAAGTTCAAAAAAGCTAAAGAGGACCTGACATCAGGTTAGCTATCGATGTGTGTAGGAGGATTCTCCTCCACAACTGGACAACTGTAGTCCTCCGAATCATCAGCTACTCCCTTGGAGTGCTGGGAGGAGCTCTCCGAAGTGGAAGAGGAGCCAGAGTCATCTTTGAGCTTCTTCTCCACACAGGCCAAGCTGTCGCTGCTTGCGCCATCGCTGCTGGAGCTCGTCGAGCTGGATTTGACTGGAAGAGTTGCTAACTTCCTAGTGTCTTGGGGCTAAAGGGTTGGGATGGTGGACTTTCTTCACTGATTCCTGGAACCAGAGGCACCTTCATCTTGGGGCTCCTCCTAAAAAAAGACAGAAATGGTCACCGTAATTCGAGGTCTAACCATAGCACTGGTGAAGTGGAATTGTGCAACACTGCTTACCAAAGGAGGGTGCCCAACTGTGTCATGGATTGAAAGAGGCAGGCGAGGGCTAGCACTCTTGACCCCTCTACCCCTACCCCCACCTCCCCTTCTGCAACGTATCCATTGTCTACGCATGGGATCTTCCATAGGACAAATGTAGATTGAAACCATCAAAAAATTAGATCAAAACATTACTTCACATGATTAATGTACTTCAACCATCCAAAACTTGGGTTTTAAAAACTTTTTGATTATATCACAACATTTCTTGACATGCCATCCAATTGTAGTTCAACTTTCCAATAAAAACATTTAATATTATATCACATGTGCCAAATGTAGATTGAAACCAGCCAAAACTTAAGTTTTAAAAACTTTTTGATTATATATCGTGCAACATTACTTCACATGCCATGCCAATTATAGTTCAACTATCAGATAGAAACATTTAGCGTTATACCACATGTGCCAAATGTAGATTGAAACCATCCAAAACTTAAGTTTAAAAAAAAAATTTATTATATATCATGCAACATTAAAACATTAAATATCACATGTGAAATGTAGATTGAAACCATCCAAAACATGAGTTTTAAAAACTTTTTGATTATATATCATACATAACATTACTTCACATGCCATGCCAATTATAGTTCAACTATCCAATAAAAACATTTAACATTATATCACATGCCAAATGTAAATTGAAACCATCCAAAACTTAACTTTTAATTTAACAAAAAATTATAGATCACAACATTACTTCACATGCCAAATGTACTTCAAGCATCCAAAACTTAAATTTTAAAAACAAAACAAATTATAACACATCATTACATAACATGCCAAATGTAGTTCAGAAGCAAAACAAAACTTAAATTTTAAAAACAAAAAAAATTATAACACATCATTACATAACATGCCAAATGTAGTTCAGATGACAACATTACTAGTAGTTCAATTATCCAAAACTTAAAAGTTTTAAAAACCAAACAAATTATATAACAACATTACTTCACATTCACATGCCAAAAGTACTAAAACCATCCAAAAATTAACTTTTTGGAACAAAACAAATTATATAAACACTGTAATAAAATATGTCCAAAAATTGTAGATCTCACAAGTATCAAACTGTATCAAGTTATATATATATATATATATATATTACAGTGCATCTAGATAATATATAAAAAAGAAAATTTAAGACTATCTAAATCTTGAAATCAAATCTACAAATCATGTCCATCAAATAGAGATGGATCTAGCGTCTTTCCTATCAGGGTATCAATCCGCACACTATCATGTGAAGCATGGGAAACCTGTACATAATGCACATGTACTTGAACATTAAAATTTGATGTTTTAAAATGAGTGAGAATATATATAGAACTTCATGTAAAAAACAAAATATAAAAAAAAAAATCATGCAATACCTTATGAGGTTCCCTCTCCATTTGATAACCTGCAACAAGTTCTGCCCCCATGGGAACATCTGCAATGGTAAATTGTACAATATATATATATATATATTACAAAATTTCAAATGAAAATGCACGTGTACATATATAAACTTATTTTCAATAATATTAAAAAAAAAGTTAAACAACTTGTTCAAATGGTTGAAATGGTGTGGATGTTCCTATCTCCGCCGCTAGAGTCTGTGGATTAAAGAAATCTTCTATAGGAACCTAAATTCAAAAAATTTAAAATAACTCAAGATATATATATATATATATATCTCAATTTTTAATGGAACTTTTTGAGGTGGAATATATATATAAAACTTAAACCTAAATTTTAAAAGTGAAAAATTGTCCATACTTGTGGTTCATCTCCTAAGGAAGTAGAAGGTACATCTCCCAAGGAAGAAGAAGATACCACCATCCCAAAAACATCGGACAGAATAGGAATATGTTAAAAAATTTTATCATTATATATACATACATGTACATGTGTGCACAATTATTTATTTTAAAATATCACTTAAAAAACACTAACATTTGCCAACATATCTTGATGGTGAGACCCATCTGCATTGTTTGAACTAGAGGTCCCGAACGTGATATTAACATTTTCGTCATTCATCATGTGTGACAACTGCAAATGGTGTTTTAACATATAATGATACATTTTTGTTAGATTAATGTACATACAAATAAATGTATACATGTACATACACATGTATTTATTACAAATTGTACACATGTATACATGTTAAAATAATTGAACCCTAAGGTCATTAACACATACTGTTCCCGTGCCCTCTTCCTCATGAAGAATTAGGTCTTGAAAATCATTTGTGACAATTTTTTGCATATATTCGGAGATCTTCAACATTCATGTTGTCAATCTCTTCATCTGTACAATACACAAAATTGGCACGTGCATTTTCACGTGCTCTTTTTCGATTTAGACAAACATCAACTCCACTCAATCTGCTGTAAACATTGTCGATCATGACATCCCTTGCTTCTCGACTTATTTGAGAAGTCGCATCCATCTCTGACCGCAGAGTTTCGACCCGAAAAGGTAGACTCACCAATGGTGGCTCGGGGCGAGGCAACTCCACATCTCGTTTAGTGCCCTTACGGTCATACAATAAACCCTTCCCTGGACCAAAAAATTATGACGGAAGGTCATTGTAGTTGGGTTTCATATCCAAAAAAAAATCTGCGTAAAAAAATTGTGCAAAATAAATAGGAACCTCGTCGTTCCATGGGAGCCTTCCATAGGCCGCAAGGTGTCTATCATACAAATAGTGAGCTATATTTGGGTGCTTGAAATATTGCACCTTCAACTTTTTTCTTTTTGGCCCTTCCTTGAAATTAAACATTGACTTCACCATATTTTTTGTAACTCTTTGTTTTACATCCTCCCATTTATCTAGACCCATTACTGTTTCCTTTCTCTTTCTCATCACTTCTACAAATGTATCAGTCGTTGGCCCAAGATTTTTGTACACATTTACAAGTTCGCCCAATGAATGTGTAACTATTTCAAGGCTTTGTCGACTCTCAGCAGGTAGAGTCAAAGCCACGAGATCTCTCTGCAATTTTGCATGAAGTTTTTCACACCTTTGTAAGGTGCATTGCGCCATGTTTGTTTCCCATGGTATATCAGAAATGTCGGCCAAATAAGTTGTGGTGGGTAGACAACCTTCTTCTTGAATGTAGCATTCTTCCCTGCGTCTATTTTGACCAATATTTGGAACATTTTCAGTCTCTGCATCAATATATATGAAATTTTGTATATTAGAAAAAACACATGTAAACAAATTTGTACAAATTCAATGAAAAAAATATTGAAATTGATGGCAACCTCGACGTGGTTGGTTAGCACCTTCTCCACCCTGAAACTGTTGAGACCCAGAACGACCCTGCTGAGATCCAGCACCACCAGTCATTGATTAGCCTCCGAGAGAATAAATATCACCACCTTCATGCAACCTGCTACCACTCATTGATGGCCCTCTAAGGGGATTTGAACCACCACCAACCTCTCGAGATGAGAGAGAAGCTTCATAAACAAATATGAATTTATAATCAATTGAAAAATACATTCATGTGTACATATAAATACATGTACATATTCATTGATTAAATTGCGTGAACCATACCATGACTGGGTGAACCATGGGCACGCTCCATGGATGGAGTAGAGACCCTTCTCTTCTTAGCTCCTAAAAAATAAAAAATGAAACTTATTAACAACTAATTTAACTCACAAAGTTAATAAAAAATCAATTCCATATGTACACACATGTATGGAGATTTAAGATTATATTTAAATACCGTGAACATCCCCTGATCCCTGATCCCCCATATGGGATTCTGTTGATCTTCGTCTTTCATACTCCATGATATATATATATATATATCTATTGGTGGACATTTACACAAAATAAATTTCAAAAAATCAATTTGTAATTTAGTGTACACAAATTATGTAGAGCACAACTTTCAAAGCAATAATTGATGTGCGAAACTCAATTTAAGAAAAAAAGAAATTATAAAAATGATAAGTTCACCAAATTGCGCTTTACATGGTGGGAGCACACTTGGTATAAAATTGAAAAAAACACATGGTCATTAAAAAAGAAGTGAAACTGCATTTAAACAAACTCCATTTAAACAAAAATTTGTTGAAGTCCCCACATTTTAATTTTATAAAAATGTGAAATTCACCACTTGTGCAAATGTGAAATTCACCAAGTTGCACTTGACATGGTGTGGTGGGAGCACACTTGGTATATAATTGAAAAAAACACATGGTCATTAAAAAAGACGCATTTATAAGTACACAACACACACATATCCAAGATATGTTACAATGTCCATCAATAAATTTTGAAGGAGAGCGTCTCAACACTAATTCATCTTTGAGAGATGAATCTCAAACTTTTGAAGAAGAGCATCTCAAAACCAATTCATCTTTGAGAGATGAATCTTGCATTGGCATTGCTCTATATAATTATAATTCATATTTGATAGATGAATCATGAATTGGCATTGCCCCACGCAATAGATCAGCAGACATCTTATTCACATTTGTAGAATGCCTTATACTAAAAAATTGAAATTTGCTAACAATATTGTTTTCTATTCCATGCAATTCTTTTAGCCTCTCCTTCTCAACTTGGCACACGCCATTTATCTGGTTGCACACAAGTTCAGAATTGGTGAAAACTACAATTCCATTTGATCCATACTCCATCGTTGTTCCCAAGCCTTCTATCAATCCAATATAATATGCCTCGTTGTTTGTTGTTCTTCCCGGTATATTCATTTTCCTTTGGACGACTTTGCTAGTCGCAATATTGGAAAGCACATTTGTAATCACTGCTTTCCCTCTTGGGATAGCAAGAAACTTCTATGCATAATTTCCATTTTTCAACCATATTTAATGGTTTTCTTATCCCTGAAATATATATATATATATATATATATATATGACATGGGAGAAATGACACAAGATCACGAGGTAAATGACATGTGCATGGTTTATGTTAAAGTTTGACTCAAAATGTTTATGGTCTAGAATTGACATCTAAAATTAATGGGAAGAAGCCTTTAGTTTGTGGGAGAAATGACACATGTAAACAGTTTACCTTAAAGTGGTTGTGTTTTATGGATATTAAAATGAAGAAATTATATTTAGATATATTCCAGAGATTGACTGTAGGCGCATTTACTAGATATGTCACCTTTCATAAAAGATGAGATCCAGAGGCTACATGGCCCTTTACAGACTCTTCCTATAAAACTTGTAGAAGTTAAGAAATTTACATTGACAAATTTACTTGTGAGAAATTTACATTGACAACATATAGAGATTCAACTAGGCTTGTGAAAAGTACAAGTGGAAAATGTATAATTCTACTTAGAAGAGTTTTTGGTTTAATGGTTAAGCAAGAAAGAGTCGTTACTTTCTCTATCTAGAGTAGAAGTGGAATACATAGTAGTTACTTCTTTTTTAGTGTTTTGGATGAAATGGGCTCTACAAGATATTAAGGTAAATTTCTTTTTGAGTGAGTAGAAGTGAAATGTACATAGTACAGTTACTTCTTTTTGAGTTTTTTGGATGAAATGGGCTCTACAAGATATTAAGGTAAATCTATATATCTATTAAGTGTTTCAATAAAAGTGTAATAATAATTTCAAAAATAAAATATTCTACTCCCTTCAATCACTATTTATATATCATCATAAATTACCACTTCCTCACACAACAAGTCTTTGAGAAAATAGTGAAGATGGAATGCATACCCACAAAGCCTCTTGTTAGAGAAGCATTTGAATATTTGAGAAACAAATTAGGAATAGTTCTTGTAAATTATCTTGTTAGAGAACCATTTGAACATGTGAGAAACAAATTTGGGATAGTTCTTGTAAATTATTGTTACTTATTTGACTTCAAAAAAAGAGCCTATGAAATTGAGTGCAATATCTATGTGGTAGAGTACACAATATCTAAGGAGGGGAATACAATATAATTGACTTCAAAAGAAGAGCCTATGAAATTGAGTGCAATATCTATGTGGGAGAGTACACAATATCTAAGGGTCAGAATAGTTATAAGGAAGGAATAGAAAGAGTAACAAAAAGCATATGATTGTCTCAATAATTTGAAGTAGTCAAGAAAAATAACAAAGGACCATCAAAATTGAGTGCAATATCTATATGATCAAGTGTCAATAATTTGAAGTAGCTAGGCTTGTGAAAAGTACAAGTGGACAATGTATAATTCTACTTAGAAGAGTCTTTGGTTTAATGGTTAAGAAAGAAAGAGTCGTTACTTTCTTTATCTAGAGTAGAAGTGGAATACATCTAGTAGTTACTTCTTTTTGAGTGTTTTGGATGAAATGGGCTCTCTAAGAGTTAAGGTAAAAGCATATATGATTGTGTCAATAATTTGAAGTAGTCAAGAAAGAAAGATAACAAGGACCATCAAAATTAGTGTCTCTATGATCAGTGTCAATTTGTGTATTAGGCTTGAAAAGTACAAGTGCACAATGTATAATTCTACTTAGAAGAGTCTTTGGTTTAATGGTTAAGCAAGAAAGAGTCGTTACTTTCTCTATCTAGAGTAGAAGTGGAATACATAGTAGTTGCTTCTTTTTGAGTGTTTTGGATGAAATGGGCTCTACAAGATATTAAGGTAAAATCATATGATTGTGTCAATAATTTGAAGTAGTCAAAAAAGATAACAAAGGACCATCAAAATTGAGTGCAATATCTATATGATCAATTGTCAATAATTTGAAGTAGTCAAGAAAGATAACAAAGGACCATCAAAATTGAGTGCAATATCTATATGATATCTATATGATCAAGTGTCAATAATTTGATAATTTGAAGTATTCAAGAAAGATAACAAAGGACCATAAAAATTGAGTGTAATATATATGTGGGAGAGTACACAATATCTAAGGGGGAGAATACAATATAAGGAAGGAATAAAAAGAGTAACAAGAAGCATATGATTGTGTCAATAATTTGAAGTAGTCAAGAAAGATAACAAAGGACCATCATCAAATTCAAATTGAAAGATCAAGTAGTCTTCTTCATGAAGAAGAAGCATTAACTAGGTTCATCATTTAAAGGGTTCATTTTTTAATGAAAAAATTTATAAATAATATGGAATGAATCATTGTACATTATGATAAATCTTGTATTTCAATGACATTTGATCTATGAATAAAAAAGAAAATGGGATCATCTCTTCATATATGTGTGTGTGTGTGTGTGTGTGTGTGTGTAAGAGAGAAATAAAAAGCAAAGGTAATTCCACCAAGCCTAAAGGAGCATTTCCTAATACATTAAATTATGTTTGGTTTCTAGAAGCATTAATCATGAAGAGTCATGAGATCCACATTTCGACCATACTATTTGCAAGTTAAAGGAGCATGTCCTAATACATTATTATGTTTGGTTTTTAGAAGCATTAATCATGACTTTTCTTTGAGATCAACATTTCCATCATACTATTTGCAGGTTCACATTTCCATCATGCTATTTGCAAGTTCTATATGAAGATATGTAGTCTAATAACTAATTAGCAAGTTGTGATGTCCTAATACATTATTATGTTTGGTTTCCATCATACTATTTTCAAAATAGTATGAAGATATGTAGTCTAATAACTATACAGTATAGCCCATATAACATATAACAGCCTTTGACAGTATGAGCATAGAGTCAAAAAAAAGAGAGGCCTCCCAGCAGAGTTCCACCTGTTCATCAAGGTAAGCAACATAATATCGGAAGTGAAATAGTGACACCACCGAACATATGTCAATTTAGAATGATTTCAACTCTTTTTTCAAAGGAGAAAAAACTCTGTTTCATATATTGATAATATTTCATATACAAAATCCTCTTGATATACCCATAACAGGTTATCAAGTATAAAATATTAGATTATGTCTCATACAGAAATACATTACAGCAGTATAAAAGACAATATTTAGTCACATATAAAAGACAATATGTAGTCACATTACAGAAATATATTACAGAAATACATTACATGTGAATTTAGAATGATTTCAACTCTTTTTTCAAGGGAGAAACAACCATGTTTCATATATTGATAACAGTTCATATACAGCCCCTTTACATATATTCGGCATGTATTTATATCATCTTTTTAGTTTCTACAGGAGCTAGTAAGTTATGCACCGAACTTGCTATGTTTTGATACATATTGATGATTATGGATTCAGGACTGTATGCCTACAGTTTTTGATGATATGGCAGACTGTTTTTTTTATGGTTTTTGGACTAAACAGTAGTTTTACACTACAGCATATGTAACATGTAGCTGATCAATAATTTGAAAGGTTACGAACTTTTTCTCTGTGAAACAGTTCATATACAAAATCCTCTTGATATACCCATAACAGGTTATCAAGTATAAAAGATCAGATTATGTCTCATACAGAAATACATTACAGTAGTATAAAAGACAATATGTAGTCACATTACAGAAATACATTACAGCAGTATAAAAGACAATATGTAGTCACATTACAGCAGTAGATCATTCTAGTTCAATCATTCCAGCGTTGAGGAATCGAGAGAAGGCTCAGTAACGGCATAAGCTTAACAGTGGTAGTAAACTTCCATGCACAAGGCAAGAATTAGCTAGAGCAGATGAAATTGATGGATCCACAGGAACAGTAACAACTGCAGCAACCGAATGCATATCATACTACCAGAAATTCAACATACACCTTACAACAAAAGGTAATGAAATTTAAAGCATAATTAACATCATAGATGCTTTGTTTGTAATTTTGGGGTTTCTTGTTCCCACTTGGTTGTAAAGACAAAATTTCGATAGCAATGAGTGCCTTGACTTCTACATGACACCAATCAACTCAAATTAAAACCAATAATTCCAAAAGGCACATTTGCAGTAACATTCCAAAGTTAACATAGAAAAGGACTCTATGAATGTCGTTAAATGGTTCAATGGAGAGAGAAGTTGTCAGAATTATATTTTATCTCCTTTAATAGAAGAGACAAAACATTTAAAACATACTTTTAATGTTTTTTCTTTAAACCATATATACAGGGACCACCCCAAATTACCGACTCCAAGCCCTTAAGGAGCTCTCTTCAAACTACTCATGGCTAGATCGATTTCCAATTTTTGGACTATTCCTAGCAAAGAGTATAGCCCGCACTTGGACATAGGCCTAGATGGCATAGGCATAGACAGCAACAGAGTCAATAGGGGCAAGGACAGTTTCACCCGCGGGAGTAAATACATCTAAGAAAGTAGCAGGAATATTTCCCTTGGGGGGGATGTTTTATTCCCTAAAGGCGTGAGCCGATGATGCAGCAGACCAGCTTTCTAAAGCGGGTTTGCAACAAGATATGGGTTGTTGGAGGATAGAGGACGAGGACTAGGGTGTGATCCGTGTGTCAGATCAGCCACCATATGTATAACTTTATTTTTCTGTCTCCCTGTTTTTATATTAGAAAGAGTTTTTTTTTTGGTTTGATATACATGCCCTAGACAGGTACTCTTACTTGCATTTATTTTCAGAATTCTATTTTGTTGTTTATCCTATCTGGGATGTTTTCCTCTTTGAGGAGGCCCGGGTTAACATAAAAAACTTTTTCTATTTTATGAACATATGGACATACTTGTTTTTCTGGATATGAGCTGATCTATGGGCTGTTTTCCTCTTATAGAGGAGGCCTGTACACTAGATCAGTGGTTTATCTTTAGGCATTTGACAGATGACAGTGTACTTTTCATCCTGTGAGCTCTATGATCTGGGAATCATACAGCCATAAAAGAAATACGTAATGCATATACTATGTAACTTTTTATTTCTGTTATTAAAAAGTTTGATTTTTTTCTTGGAAAAAAAAAGGTAATGAAATTTAAAGCATAATTAACAGCATAGATGCTTTGTTTGGAATTTTGTGTAACATATGTTTAATAGAGGAGGAGCAGGAGGAGAAATACCATAATTGGTAATGAATAATTCATGCAGATTTCAATGTATCATGTTGCGTAACATATGTTTAACAGAGGAGGAGCAGGAGGAGAAATACCTGGCAGTTCGCTCGCTTGAAGTTGCCGCAGATAATCACCAACAATGCAACGGAAGCAGCCCGAGACCAGCAGTAGCACAGACACAGAAAAATGCGCAAACAAATAGATCAAAGAAAACACAGATGCGATAAACAAATGAACTTCGTGAGCAATATATTTATAAGAAATAGTTTAGCCAAATTATTTTAAGAGTAAAAGTTCGGTCGAACTCAAAGTTTGACCGAACTTTTGTTGCCGGTTTTCCCATCTCCAGCAAAAATTCTGTTTTCCCATGCCGTCAGTGTGCCGTCAATCTAAATGGAAGCACGAGTTCGGCTGAACTTTCTCATAAAGTTCAGCCGAACTATCAAATAGTTCGGCCGAACTATTGCCAAAAAAAAATTCCGCCCCCGATTCTCACAAAAGTGTAACCCAGGTTCACATTTCCGCCGTCAGATTACCAATTTTCCTGCACTCATCTACGAAATGGAGTGGGATGTCATCCTGATTTACGCCCCCCGTGGTTACTCAGCGATGCCTCAAGCTATCCCTCTTTCTTCTAGAGATCCAACACAAGCTAGCACGAAGATCTCACTACTAAAATTCCAGGTAATTATCAATGGACACTTTTTTCCCTTTTTGCTTTCCCTACTCTTTCCTATATTGCGGTGTGTCAACTATAGTTAGCCGGAGGAATGGAGTTGCACATGTTGTATAGTGGAAGTTGTTTATCCAACAGACCTGAGAAAAATAAAGGAATGATCTTTTTTCTCTATTTTTTTGCTTCCATATATTACATCCTTGGCCTGACCAGGACTGAATGCAGCAAACGATTTTGAGGTTCTCAGTGGCCATCAATGAAAGTTATGATGTCAATAAAATTGTGAATTTTGGGTAAAATGACATGATGGTTTTCCCAGAACATTGCTACAGTACTTCTAAGTCAAAAATTGATATGTTATTATTATAACTTATTATTGTTATGTTATATAAATTATAATAGCAATGGTTGTAAAAGCTATTATTTAGGTACTTTCCGTGGATATAGAGTCTGGCCTAGATGTTTCAGCCTGTGTCTCTCTATATCTTGGGTAAGGTGGTTCTGCCATTTTCTTGTTAAAGAAAGGCATGTTTTTAAGCACAAAGCTCCCTAAATTCACATAGATTAATAAAAGTTTAAATAGAAATCCTAGATGGTAGAATTTTATGAGAATCCTCATACTTTATAACCTAACTTAATGTAATGTTATAGTCAAATGGATTTTCCTTTTATTTGTTGAAGGTTATCTACTTTTGCAGAGGAGTGCTTACAAGCTTTGTAATTGAAAATTTTAAAAAATACTTGTTGGATATCAAGTCTTTATAATCGAATATTGCAGCTTTTTTTTTCAGAGTTGAGAATCTCAACAAGTTTAAGAGTGATGACGGTGATTGTCTCAAGTTAGTGTGCACAGACTTGGCAGCTTGAGGGCTTGATTTAGCTGTTGATCATGTTATTATGTTTGATTTCCCGCTTACTCTAGTAAGTTATGAGTCTTTTAAGCATTCCTAGTGTGTTAACATATCACTTCAAATGTTTTGCAGCAGATTAAAAAATCATCGTGATTTTCTACTTTGCTTTTTTTAGATAGATTACCTTCATCGGACTAGAAGAACTGCTTGGATGGGAGCTAAAGGCAAGGAATTTATTTTGCAATCTGGCTTTCGTTTCATTTCCCCTGCTATTATTTTCAGTTTTCTGGACATCTCTAAAAATAAATGTTAGGTAAGGTGGGAAGAGAAAAGCAATAACGGAAAGGATGGGAAATGTATTAATCAAGAGAAGCGCCATTGTTTTTGTCTTGATGTCTTTTTTTTCACTTCTCACCCTAGCTTTTTGACATAATCATATTTTTAGGAATGACACCTCTTTTGCAGGTAAGGTGACAAGCCTGGTTACAAAGAAGGATATCACTCTAGCAAGTCAAATTGAAGAGGCTATAAGAAAAAATGAGAGCTTGGAAGAACTTACAACTAATAAAGGAAGGTATGAAGCAGTGAAGTAAAAACAGATTCAGAACAAAGGGAAGGAAACTGCAAAGCCTAAAGAGAGATCATCTGCAAAAGGAATTAAAAGTAAGAGGAGTGGACATCCTTTGACATCAAAGCTTGGTTCTAAGGGAATGTCAAATTTTGTACCAAATAAGTATAAAAGTGTTTCAACTACAAAGAATACTAAAGTGGTAAAAATTCCCTTGACAGTTTCCAAGGAAAAGAAGACACTTGTCCCCAAAAGGTTAGGAAGAAGGCCTAAAGTCCAGAAGACTGGACAACCTTCTGTAGTCAACTCCATAAGGAAGCAAACTAATGGAGAGAAAAATGTAAAAGGTAAGGAAAAGGTATGGAAGAATGAGCAAGCATTGAAATCTAGGCTTTCTGTAGTTGGTTTTAAAGGGAGAAAAACATATGGGGAGAAAAATGGAAAAGGAACAGCGAAGACAAATTCCAAGCTTATGTAATATGCCATTAATAGGATGACTTCAAGCAACATGCCACAATTAGGCTAGGCTTATCTTTGGCTCAGAGAAGTGTGGAAATACTGAAAGAAGAGTTATGTACAGGTCTATGCACTTCTCAATCTTAAAAGGGCATATTCAAGCAAGAAAACCATGAGAAACTGTTGGAATATGACATATTGACCAAAAGGGATTGTCTTTGGTCCTAGACCTCAATATTTAAATGGAATATTCTAGTTTTGTAAAATATTCATTTATCATTCTCTGAATACATGTACTATTGAAAAACTTTGAGGGCTCACTGTATCTAAAAGGGAAACTGATTTTCATGGGTGTCAAATGCATTTCTCATTCTTTTCCAGTTGTATTCTTGTTTTGAATTTTTTGCTACTCTCTAACTATATAAGTCTTCATTCATAATATCTCAGGGCATGACTACTCTATTATCAAAATGAATTGGCTCCCAAAGAATAGTTTAAAAGATGCAAATAAAACAAAAACACTTCTAAGAGATATAGGCCTATGAATGGGAGATAGGTTTTAAGCATCTCGTGTAGAAGAAAATAAGAAAGCGGGTAGCTAAAGTTAGTTAACTGCATTCATTAATGAGAACCACAGAGGTAGCAATGACCTTGGCAGAAATAAAATAAAAGAAGAAATATAATGCAATCTCTGCAACTTTAACAAGAACCTGGTGGATGTTATGATATGGTTGCATATCGAAGTCTTAAGAAGCAGGATTGCAAGTCGAGGGAATTGGATATTTTTTGAAAATATGGTAAAGAGTAGTTTGTTTTGTTGTGCTTGTAGAAATTATATAACATATGCATTATATATCTAGATTCTCCTGATCTAAAAATATTTTATCTTGTTGCTAAATATAGAATCCTTCCACTGTTAAACTTTTAAGGAAATTATTAACTCAATTGCAAACACATGAAGCAATAAAAACAATCACACATAACATAGTTGTTTAACAGGAAATCCTGAAGCTAAAAACCTCAACTATCATATATTATGTATCATGGAGATCATGTAACAATCTCATACAAAGCTTAGTACATCAAGCTCTCAGTACAACCAATCGCCACACACAAACAAGAAGAAATCTGCAAATCCATGCACTGATTTCTGCCCTCCTGATAGCCTGCCTCCACTGCGCAATCCCTGTGAAGAATAGCTCTGAATGAATTTTAACTACCCTTGCCTTGACTGTGCAATCCTCATTGGAAACTCCAATGTGTGTGTGATGCAATCAATGCATCACTATAGTCACAACGGATAGTCCATCTCACCCTTTCACCTACCTCTCCACTAGGTCTCCACTGGAATTGACATGCACTGTAGTTAACTGTTGTATTTGTTCAGTTGATTAATGAGTTATTATTTGTGAATTAATTGACTAATTAATTCACTCCACTATCACTAGTGTATCATTCAGTTAGACTAGATACAACTAGCTCAACTGAGTTTAACTCCATTAACTGAGTTAAACTGAATAACAACTGATTGAAATACTCTTCCAACTCTGTCATAACTTTGCCACTTCAGTTCTAACTGAGTCCTTCATGCATGAACCACTATTAAACCCTAGGAATTGTGTAATTCCTTCAGCCCACTAATTTTCCAAATCTATTCACTGAAATAAAGTGATCCAAGAGAATAAGTTGATATTTAGAGTCTGATTATTATTAAGGGCTAATAATAATTGACACTTCTATTTTTAGATCGACGATCTATAAATAGACTTAACCCAATCTTCTAAAAATATAATTTCATCTATTTTTCCAACTTTACCAACCATCCACAAATAACATCCTGCAGCTTCTGAAATATGATCACCATGTCTAAAAATTGACATAGTCTAAAAATAGACTTACACCTAAAAATAGCCTGCGGGCCCACTTAGTGAAGGCGATTGATTTTCACTAAGCTCATCATCTTGTTGAATCTCAACACTCCCTTTCAACAAGATAAGGATTATCCTTCACCTCGATCATGCCTCTATGTTATTCGAATTTTCTCTTGGTGAGTGCCTTCGTCAGAATATTTGCGTCCTGATATTCCGTAGGAATGTACTGAAGCAACATGATCTTCCACTGCACACAATCTCTGATATGATGATACTGGATATCAATTTTTTTAGATATATCATGAAACACAGGATTAATCGAGATTTTAATGCAACTCTGATTATCACAATGTATCACTGTAGGATCTAAATGTGAACCGAACAAACCGACCAGGATCTTCCTCATCCAGATAGCTTCACATGCAGCTTGACTTGCAGCCATGTATTTTGATTCTGCTGAACTGAGTGCCACGGATCTTTGTTTCCTACTGTACCAAGAAATTGCTGTAGATCCGATACTGAAAATCCAACCTGATGTGCTCTTTCTATCTGTTGGGCTGCCTGCCCAATCTGCATCAGTGAAGCCATGCAAATTCACACTGTCCCAAATACATGTATCTGTATACTCGAGATCGCCTTTTTGAGATACCCTCGGGACATGCTTTGCCTTCCAGCAGAGCTTCTCTGACTTAGCCACCAGCTTATAGAAATCTGGTTTGCCTAACGCCATGTCGGTTCTTGTATTTTTATTGTGATGACCCACAAATTGTCCACCAGTACATCCTTCTCCTTCGATGTGGCATCTTCTTTCCTCGATGTCACGGAAGAGAGGTGTTGATAGGCTTGCGGCCTTGCATGTGAAACTCTCCAGTATCTCCCGGGCATACTTGCCTTGAGACAAAAACAGTTCACCTTCTCACTGCCATATTTCCAATCCAAGGAAATAATGAAGGAGGCCCAAATCCTTCATCTCAAACTCATTTGCAAGATCAACCTTGCATGAGTGTATCAACTGCTCATCACCCGTTAGTATTAAATCATCAACATAAAGAAAAATGTTTAAAAGCTTACCCTCCACCACAATTTGATACAGGTTTGCATCCACCTCACTCTTGGTGAAGCCAAGTCCGGTGAAATAGTTGTCGATCTGTGTGTACCAAGCACGAGGTGCTTGCTTCAGCCCATATAGCACTCTTTTGAGCTTGCACACATGTGACTCACTGATGAAGATCTAAAATTCTTTAGGTTTCTCAATGTACACCTCTTCCTCAATGATCCCATTAAGGAACATAGTCTTCACATCCATCTGATGAATGTGCCAACCCATCTACGCTGAGAGAGCAAGGATGGTCTGTATGGAAGAATACCATGCAACAGGTGCAAAGGTTTCTTCATATTCAATCCCCTCGATCTATGAGAAGCCCCTGGAAACAAATCTTGCCTTATACTTCTCGACGATCCCATCAGCATCTTGCTTTACCTTGTAGATCCATCTTGATCCTACAACTGATTTACCCACTAGTCTTGGAACAATATCCCAAGCACTGTTTCTGAAAATGGAGTCATACTCCTCCACCATGGCATCTACCCATGTGGGCTCCTGCACTGCTTATTCAAAATAATATGGCTCTGTTATGACACACTTGTTCATAAGAGCCATGTATCCAATAAATCGTTCAGGTGACTATCCATGTCTGCGTTGTGATGTAGGGACTCCTACATTCTGTGCCACATCAAGCTTCAGTCTCTCAGCTTCTGTGGTACGCTTTCTGCTAGTTATGATGTTTGGCTCTGCGTGAGTGGACTCCTCCACTCCATGAACTTCCTCCTGTGGCTGGTCCACATCTAGAGGCTCATCTTTCAGAACTAGCAGTTCCTCCACTACATACAAGTCTAGCTCCCTCTCAAGCATAGCTTGTGCAGCACCCACGATCGTTATGTTCTTCCTCTGCATGACCCCATTCTGCTGTGGGTTATGAGGTGCTATGAGTTCTCTTCGAATTCATTCTTTGCTATAGAATTCTTTGAATTTTCCCGAGATATATTCACCACCATTATCGCTTTGTAGAGCCTTCACTTGCTTCCCCGACTCCTTCTCCACCAATTCTTTAAACTCAAAGAACTTTGAGAATGTTTCTCTCTTCTTATAAATGAAGAAGATCCAGCATCTACGAGAATATTTATCAACAAAAATAACATAATACCTGTGTTTTTTTGTTGAAGCAACCGAGAAAGGTCCACACACGTCTATGTGAATTCTCTCCAGGATCACCGAAGCACGGTTCTCCTTCTCATTAAAGATGGTCTTCACAAACTTACCCATATTACATCCCTTGCACTGATCTAACTGTGCAAGAGTACCCTTGGGAAGTCCAGTAGAAATCTGCTGCAAAATCTTCAAAGCGCCATGGTGAAGATGGCCCAATCTCCTGTGCCATAATTCGCCCTCATCCCGGCTCACCACTTCTTCTGCTTTTCCCATCATTGCAGTGCAACAATCTACCTCTAGCTTGTAGATATTCTTAACTCAAATCCCTATCTTCTTGGTTTGACCCATTGTTTTATGTCGAAGGAAGGTTTTTCCCTCACTGAAAACAACGTGATAACCTTTGTCTTCCAACATTGCAACCAAGACCAAGTTCTTCTTCAGACCTGGAACGTGCATAACATCCTTCAACAGAAATGGATTACCTGACTCCCTCTCAAAGGTAATGGTCCCAATGCCGGTCGCACTATATCAACCATCGTCGCCCATCTCTATATGCATTTGGAGGTCCTTCTCCTCCAGATCACTAAACAACTCCTTGTCTCTCGTCATATGGAAAGACGCAGCACTATCAAAATACCACACCAATCCCATTGCGCTTGAAGCCAAGCATGCGATCAAAGAGAAATCAAGTTCAAATTGTGAGGGTAAGGCCTCACCCACTGCAGCTCCAGCAACCTTCTTGTTCTTCTTCTTCTGTGGGCAGTTAGTGGTGAAATGCCCATGTTCGTGACAGTGAAAACACTTCACTTTGGACAAATCCTCCTTCTTGCCTTTAGCTTCGGATTTTGAAGGGAACTTCTTCCCCTTCCCTTTCATTTCTTTGGTAGCCAAAGCACAATTCTCTTCATCTTCATTCTTTGATGAAGAACCATCCCTGGTACTTCGCCTTATCTCCTCCTGCACAAGATCCGACCAAGTCGCTCCCATCCTGGCAGTTTCTCCCGTCCATTGACAGAGTCTTCGTAGCTATGCCAACTCTTCGAAAGCCCAAGGAGAGCCAAGAACACCAAGTCTTCATCATCAACAGTAATCCCCACACTTCCCAGTTCATCCTTACAGTGGACAATCTTCGTGAGATATTTTGGAATATTGTCGCCCCTCTCCATTTTTATTTTTCTGAGCTTATCGTTAAGAGCCAACTTCCTCTGGTAGCTTCTACTTTGGAAAAAATCTGTCAAATCCTTCCACATTTCAAATGGAGTGGCTTTCCAGTGAATTCTAGACACAATATGGTCCTTCACACCTTCCAACATAATTCGTCTTGTCTTTTTTTCCTTCTTTTTCCATGCTTCAAGTCTTGCAACATCACTAGAATCCGGCTTAGGAACATCGCTATCGATGAACTCCTTCAGTCCATTATCCTCTAGCACCACCTCTATCCTATCCTTCCAGGCTATGTAATTTGAGCTACCATCAAGGGCATACTCCAATCGCAACCCATTGAAAGACATTTCAATGTATACTCAACTGTCGCACCAAGAATTTTCTGTAGCAAATTCGAATTGTCCACCAGCAAAAACTCAGCAATTCTTCATAATTGCAATCTTCAAGAATAAACACTACTCTGATACCATGTAGAAATTATATAACATATGCATTATATCCAGATTCTCCTGATCTAACAATATTTTATCTTCTTGCTAAATACAGAATCCTTCCACTATTAATCTTTTGCGGAAATTATAAACTCAACTGCAAACACATGAAGTAATAAAAACAGTCGCACATAACACAGTTGTTTAACGGGAAATCCTGAAGCTAAAAATACCAACTATCATATATTATGTATCATGGAGATCATGTAACAATCTCATACAAATCTTAGTACATCAATCTCTCAGTACAATCAATCGTCACACACTAACAAGAAGAAATATGCAAATCCATGCACTGATTTATGCCCTCCTGATAGCTTGCCTCCACTGCGCAATCCTTGCTGAAGAATAGCTCTGAATGAATTTTAATTACCCTTGCCTTGACTGTGCAATCCTCAATGGCAACTCCAATGTGTGTGTGATGCAATCAATGCATCACTATAGTCACAACAGATAGTCCATCTCACCCTTTCACCTACCTCTCCACTGGGTCTCCATTGGAACTAACATGCACTGTAGTTAACTGTTGTATTTGTTCAGTTTATTAATGAGCTATTATTTGTGAATTAATTAACTAATTAAGTCACTCCACTCTCACTAGTGTATCATTCAGTTAGACTAGATACAACTAGCTCAACTGAGTTTAACTCCATTAACTGAGTTAAACTGAATAACAACTCCATCAACTACTCTTCCAACTCTGGCATAACTTTGCCACTTCAGTTCTAATTGAGTCCTCCATGCATGAACCACCAGTAAACCCTAGGAATTGCGTAATTCCTTCAGCCCACTGATTTGCCAAATCTTCTCACTGAAATAAATTGCTCCAAGAGAATATGTTGATATTTAGAGTCTGATTATTATTAAGGGCTAATAATAATTGACACTTCTATTTTTAGATCGACGATCTATAAATAGACTTCGCTCAATATTCTAAAAATAGAATTTCATCTATTTTTCCAACTTGACCAATCATCCACAAATAGCATCCTGCAACTTCTGAAATATGATCACCATGTCTAAAAATAGACTTGCACCTAAAAATAGCCTGCGGGCCCACTTACTGAAGGCGACTAATTTTCACTAAGCTCATCATCTTGTTGAATCTCAATAGTGCTGAATGTATTTCCATGAACGAATTTGATAATTATAATTGATTTTCTAGTGCCTACAGGAAAAGAAAATGAATTCATACAACTTGCATTCCTGTAATGTCATTGAAAAAGGATAAATATCCTCAAAGGTCCATCATAAATATCCTCAAAGGTCCATGATGATGATCCTCAAAAAACTTACAGAAAGTAGTTTAATGGAAGCATTAAATTTTTTTCCTGTAGGCGCTGGAAAATGATTTTCCACCGCCTACAGGAAAAAAAAATTATATGCATTTCAAATATCCCCTTACTAAAATAGTGATTAGCTAATAATCAAAAGACAAGTTTTGCAAGACCATGGGTTGAATCCCCTTACTAAGGTAATTTTATTTTCATATTTAACCCCTTCGTCCTTTCACTCTTGTGGAGTCATAGTCCCCTTCTTTTATCATTCTCTTCTATAGTCCATGATGTACATTTTACTATATATTCAATATTCAGTTACAAATTACATTTGCTAGTTTTTAGCCTATTGTACATACACAAAATTGAACCAGGGATCAAAATTGGGGTATTACATCCTTTCTTCTCTATTTGTCTTTTAATGCTAGGTGAAGATTTGGGGCTTTATTTCAGTGTTGTCCCTTGCCTCCAAATCTTGCAACAAATTCCTTCTCCCTCCATTATAATGTGTGCCTCTTTGCTACTTTTTCCATAACATCACTACAATTTACTTAGAACATAGTGCTTCAATTTCAACAACAATAGTAAGTGTTTCAAGTTCAACAACATTCTCCGATAGTAGACTGTTGATGTGAATATTTTTTCCCTCCAATTTCCCACTAATTGCAGTATCATTTAGACTAGTAAGATCATCAACTAATTATATTTGTCTTCTTGCACTTTCAAATCCTTATAATTTATTTTTGAAATATACTACATATCTTGTTAAAACCTTCATATGGAATATGCAATTTCTTCCATGCTTTATCCACATTTTTTGCGTCATGCACTTGGGGCATAATGTCAACATTAAATATAGGATCATGATCATCAGTGCTTCCCAATTCTGGTCATTAAACTTCTTTTGTTGAGTATGATCAGTCAGTCCAACATCTTGTGCTATGACCATCTGCCATAGGCCTTTGAATTCTAGAATTGACTTCATATTTGGCTTCCAAGGAACATAATTTTTCCCATTAAATTTGTAGAATTTTATTAGCATTTAAGTGTCACGTTTTTCCATTATCCTCCACAATAAATAGGCATTTTGTGATCCAGTCAAAATCAGGACTTCAGGGATAACCACAACGTAAACAATGCAAAGGCTAACCAACATTGGCATTTCATTGTGCAGGAATCACCAATTTTCTGACAGCTCTTTCACCCACTCAAAATAACTCTTGTGACATCTCAATTATATGAAGACATTGCTTAACAACAAAACACATTTTTATTCTCGACAATAAAAGAAGTCCTCTTTATATTTTATATCTTAATAAATAAATACTTTATTAAAATTTAAAAAATATTGAATTTTTAAACTTTCAAATTCACTAATATATTAAATGATATGTTTTTAGATAAATATTATTTACTTTATATGTATTTGTAATAATGGTTAAAATTTTGGGATGGTGTGCTTTGGTTATGAGAAAGAGAGTTCCTCTAAATTTCTATTTTTCATTAATTGGTGCTTCTAATAGTAAATGCTGAGTCACATGCATTTGTGTTAACTCCATCTTAGCTATTTCATCACTCATTGTGTTTGTTGTCATCAATTTCAAAATTTCTATTCACAATAAGCTAGTTATGTTGTTGTCAAGTCTGACTAGTACAACTAGTTGAGGATGGGTCTCGTCAGCAATTCAACCCATGATCAAACCTCACAGGGGGTGGTTGTGCCCTATGTTAGGGGGAGGATACATGCTAAAAATCCAGTCAGCTAAAGGGTTGGTGTGGCCCAGGCCGTGTGCGATCCACGGGTGAATTTTACGGCTTAGATGCCCCTGGGTCACGACTCCTTAAGCCATAGGTCAAGCCTGGAGGATCACAAAGAACTTGATAGACAAAAAAAAAAGTTAGTTATGTTGTTAGTGAGACTTGTGAAAGACATGATAGTTCATCACCTCTTGCTCTCACAAAGTGACCAACTTTCTCATCTAGATTTTATATTCTATGAGGTTGAAAAATCCATCAAACCCGAAGCTAACCACTTCAAGTGCCCATTATAACTAAATCTAAAAAAAATGTTTATATCACATTCAATGTCAACCTATAATCACCACATAACCCACCTACTATCACTCTTAATAGACATTGAGAATATAGTAGATAATCAACCCAATTTAATATTTGTTTAAAATTGATCAGGGGATCTAAACCCATAGCATATGTAGAAAATGTGGCTACCCCGACATCCAAGCACACAAGTTCCTTCTCCTTATTGTATGTGCCCTAGTTATTTTCCCTATGAATATCATAGAATTTTGTATTTTGAAGATCATGCATGAGATCCTTGCCTCTAGGGATCACTTATCTCAAAGAGATGTCTCTAGAAGAAAATGATCATTTCAACCATGAAACCGTTAACTTAGAATCACCATGCATTGTGAAGCCCCTAACATTGTGCTAAAATGGCACAGACATCATGATTGTATACATTGCATGAAACTTAGCATAGTTATTTGATTTTTTACAAAGTCCACCTATAAATGAGGAAGCTTTGTTTTTATCCAAAACTAGAACTCCCCCAAATACACACACTTAAATCTTCATTAAAAAAAGTGTTTGAGATAATGAGAAATGATGAGAGAAATGATTTAATGTATCTTGGTGTTGACGGTGCTAGAAATATGTCAACCAAGGGGTCTCCCTAATGTGAAGTCCCAATTATACTTCACACTGTTTGGAGTAGGAGCCTCATCCAGAATATTGACCCAATTGCCATGTATTCTTATAGATTGTCCATGAATCTAACTATGAGCAAGAGAGGGGATCACATGTTCCTTCAAAAAGCAAGGGGGGTGTTCCTAGTGAGTTTTTGATTGTATGTGTGTCAAGTTTCTTTCACTGCAGGGGATAAGAGAAGTAAGTCTCTAAGAGAGAGGTAATAGTCCACCCAGGAAGAGACACACATGAACCGAAGGATTTCGTCAAACATCCAATGGAATAGTCCACAAGGGATGCGACGGTCATTACACACAATAATTTGAGAAGGATCATCTGAATATCATGCAGAATAGTCCACAAGGATGGGGAAACAATTAAAACCATTATAACACATTCTCCAAAAGATACGCACTAAAATAACTAAAATAGTTCAACAATATTAGTACATGTGAAAGAAAAAATGAAATACAAACACCCATAGAATAGTCTTACAAAAATTCTTAAGTCATGCATGAAGAACTTGTTGCCCTTGAAGGCTTAGGTTATTAAGTAAAATTTCCAAGACACATACGTACAATGAACATCACTAGCTGCAATAGTGGACTGTTGGAGCCTGCACTCATTTCTCCACAAAGAAATGATTTATCTATCTAATTCTTTGCTAGTGGAGCGAAGGTGAAAAGCCCTTTTCTCATACAATGAGGGTGTATATATAACCAAGAGGTGTTTCTTCACCTTCCTTGTGACTCTTTAACTACCCTCATGACTGTTTGACTTCCTATGAATTTTTAACTTACATGACTCTCCATATTCATGTGCATCCTTTGGAATTCCACTTTACAATACATTTTGAATATAATACACATGGTCCATTATGGTGATGTGGCATATGACAAATCATGACACGACATGACATGAGACTGCTGACATGGACTGCTTGATGATGTGGCAATGTCAAGCCACTATTGTTTTTGTGTCTTGAGTGTCTTCTCTTCACCTCCACCTGGCTTGGTGATAGGGAATCTTAAATGATCTCATGTCTTGGGCAGTGATCACAGACTGGTGTCCCTTTGCTTTCTCTTGATCAATCAGCTTGCATTCTCAACTACAAAGGTGTCTCTCGACATTTTTTCCTCTTCCATCTCCTTCATCATCATCTTGCCATGACATGATAAAGTACATGTTCCTATAATTCACTCATGACGACACCACATCAATCTGAAAACCCCTAACCTAAGATGATGCATTTTGATCCATAAACTAAGCTCAGAACAAGTGGGAGGCTGGGAAGGGAGACTCAGTGACTGCGCAGTTTTGCAAATCAGGCAAGAAAGGGGAAGCATTGAGCCTTGAGACTGCACAGTGTGTATTTTAGGCTCGGTTGAGGGACAAGACTGTGCAGTTTCTGGAGCCAGTGGGACATGTTGAAGGGATAGGCACTGAGAGAGCTCACTACGCAGTTTTTGCAATAACGAAGGACGAGATACTATGTAGCTACACATTTCAAGGGCTCATGGATTGATCTTGAGGCTTAATTTTGCGAAGTGTGTAGTTCAAGCTGGGATGGAGGCCATGACTGTGCAATTCTGGAAGTCAAGGTCAAGGCTTGGTCACATAAACTGCACAAAGGAGCAGTCCTGTGAGGCAGATACTTTGCATTGTGCAGTGCCAAGTAGCAAGGTCATAGCTAGAGGACTGAGACTGCGCAGTGTGAAACTCAGGGGAGGTCGAGTGAAGGTAAGTTTCTCAGTCAGTAATTTTTTCCAAAAAATGACTAAGTGCAGGACCAGTGAGATCAGTGTGAACAATGATGAACTTTGACTGGGATCACACACTTAGCATATTTTTACGACTCAAACAACATAGATCATCTATGACATAAAAAAAATGCATTTTCCTCAATGCGAAAGTGTTACGACCAGTTATGACAAGTGCGACACCAAAGATACACTTTACAATGACTGTGACAACACTTGTGTGACATTGCTTAGAATTTTTGAAAAGAGTGCAATATATACTTACCCGGTTAGAAAAAATCATTTGAACAAAGGTGGCCTCTTGGAACCACTAAAAAAATCTCATACATGCAATGAGACAACCAACATGCGAAAATACAACATTTTTCCGAAGGGAGAAAAATACCTTAAGAAAATACATGGAATGGTTTTCAATGTTTATGAAAATACATGCCACTGATGACCTGATGATGTGGTAGTGATCAATTGTCTTTATCATTGTTTCTTCCTTTGTGCAGGATATGATTTTTTCTTCATATCTACCCTCCAATGGGTTGTAAACCTAATAGAGTATTCCTGTTGTCCTGACATTTGATCTTTTATTGTAATCTAGTGTTCCTTCATCTTCTTGTTTGGTGATCATATTATCTCCTCGACTCCTTAGGTGTCTTCTAGCATGTCCCTTCTCTCTATCTCTTCCTTCATTATCTTGCCATAACGTGATAGAATATTCGCATTTGAAATCCACTTGTGACAAGACGACATCAGTCTGATAAACCCTTGGTCTAAGATGTTGCATGATGATCCACTAACTGACCTGAGATAGAGTGGCAGGCCAAGGGAGAGGCTTGGTGACTGCGTAGTTATGCATCTCAATTAGTCATGCGTGGAGCTTGAGCTCTGAGACTATAGAGTGCACAACTCGGGCTAGACTAAGGGAAAAATTTGTGTAGTCCAGACTGAGGGAAAAATATGCGCAATTCTTAGAGGAAAGGGGGACTACGCTGGAGCACCGATGGAATCTTCCATAATTTTTCTAAGTGTGGGATCAATGAGACCGATGAGAAAAATGATAGGAATTGACCATGATCACACACTTAGACATTTTTCGACACAACATAAATCATCTAGAATACATGAATACATACTTCCCTTAGTGTGAAACATGCCCGCATCACAAGAACAACTCATCACCACAAATCATGCTCGTTGAAACAAACCAAAACTCCACTTTTCATGATAAGTAGTAATTCCCAAGCCAAAAGACAAAACTTTATATATAAAGACATAATTGTGAACGACATTTGTGATATGCGAACGAAGATCAAAGTAACACATGTCAGAGAAATGAAACATGAAAGTGACACTAATTAGGTGAAAGAAATCAAAAGAGACAACAAGAAATAGTCACGAAAACAAAGGTGTGCATGAGCGACAATTTGCAAAACTCATCGAAATGGAAAATACAAGCACTGCTAGAATGTGAGAAATTTTCGTTGTCAGTGCACATTGACTGTCGACATGAATTGGACATTGCACAGGAACAATCCTGATGGAACACACTATGGTTTTCCAATCTTGTGGAAAATAATGTGCTCATGAACTTATTGTGTACTAAGCATGTGAGTGAAAGTGACTTAAACTCTTCCAATTCAAGAGGAAGCTCAAAAAGCATCAGCGAACCAAGAAGTGGCTATGGAACTACCAATCGCTATATCCACAGTAGGCTCCAAAATTCGAAAGTACGCAAAATTTTGGAGGGTGTTTGTCGCAGCAACAACACTTGGATTTCAGTATATCCTTATATATTAAATCTTAAAAAATAATCAATTCATTAAGCATAGAGTATATGTTATTATGACATGATTCTTTTTCAAATCCAACATGATAATTATTGTCAATTAATAAAATTTGAACCTAACAACTTGATTTTATGGTCACAAATCAATAACCTTTTATATCAATTCATCTTTCTTCTTGTATCTAAACATATGGATAAAGTTTAAAATATATTATAATAATTTAATATAAAACTAGGACATTTATATTTTAGTTTTACATTTTTTAAATTAAAAATATAAAAATACAATGTTAATTATTTAACTACCTATTGTAGCCGCTACAACAACACCCAAAATTTTGGGCATATTCAAATTTTGGGTCCCTCTTTTCTCGCCTCAGGCCATCAGGGACATGATAAAACTTTAGATTAGCCAATCTTCCCATAACCTGTTATTATCAAACCAATGCGCCCATTCATGTAATGTATAATGCACTCATTTGTCTCATGTCTCACCATTACATTATGGTTTGGAGTTTTTTTTCTGCAAAGAGAATTGAGATTCCCCCATGACTTCGAAACTTATCCTCTTATAGTGTACATTACCAATTAGTGGAAGCACCATGTGTGGACAAACAAGACTTCAGTCTAGATTTCATTATGTTGACCATACTAGGGTTTGGGGGAAACCCTAAATCGGAAAAAGAGTGACCCCCTTCCTGTCTTGACCTAATTCACATGCCTCTTGGGGCGCATTCTCATCTGTTTCACATGAAATCATGGTGAAACTCATTGAGGAAAATGTTCCGCTATGATCTTGAGTAGTCCTACACCTCAACATGTGCATTGGGGTTTGCAAGAACTATATATTCCTCTTGCATCCTTGTAACACTAAACGTATATAATTGAAGACCCAGCCCTGATTTGAATTAATCCTCACTCTCTAGGGTGCTTTCACTCTTCCCATCTTATCTCGAAACTTAACCATACATATGTATTAGGGTTTTGGGGAGTACCTCTTATCTATAGCCTCACCTCGTCATGATCCTCATTTATCCCAACAACATCAAGGCTGTAAGGCATTTTGATTTTTAGTGATGCATTAGAAGTCCTATGCAGCCTTCAACTTTGTTTCTCTGCCATGTGCAATATAATGGAAAAAGGACATGAATCTCCCACCTCTCTCTAGCATCTTCAAAACCGCACACGGTTCAGACTAAAGATCCAACCTTAATTTGAACTAATCCTCACTTGCAGGAACTCACATTATAATTGCATCATGACCATGGGTAGCACATTATCTCAAAGTCTCTTACAATTAATAAGCCCATTGGCATACCAAAACTTGACTTGGTTCTCAAGTTAAGGCATGTTGTGCTCAACCTGAGTAATTCACAATGCTTTAATTAAGACAATCTATTATTTATGTTCTTGAGGGAGTTATTTGTTACTAGGTGTTTGCTTTCATGACCTCACATGAAAAATACCACTAATATAAACTAATTTTCCTCTTTCAGGAAATAAAGTGAAGAAACCATGCGTATGCATCAGGTGAGGCAAAACCTATATTAAATGAACCTTGCGCACTATGGGAAGGAACAAGAGGAGAGCACGATGCATAGCTTCACCTAGGGACATTATGTTATTATATTTATAGGTGAGGCAAGAAAGTTATGAGAGACACGTTTCAAGCCATTGTAAAAAAAATGAAATGTGATGTCAGGGAACACACTAAAAGGTATTTGGGGGGCTATTGTTAAAACACACAGTATGTGACATATGTCAATGTTGGTCATAAGTGTGTTTATTATGCATCAAGGGGCATGAAATAGCACCTCGGGAATCATTGAGGAAACTGTAATGATGTTATGTCAGAATTTGAAAGGTCGTGGCACAAGATTGGCGTACTATAAGCACCATTCATGAAAATCATACTAACGACCTACGTTGATAGCCCTAAAATATTCGAGCTACTGTTAAAACACATATTATGTGACATATGTCAATGTTGGTCATAAGTGTGTTTATTATGCATCAAGGGGCATGAAATAGCACCTCAGGAATAATTGAGGAAAATGTAATGATTCTATGTGAGAATTTGAAAGGTCATGGGACAAGATTGGTGCACTATAAGTACCATTAATGCAAATCATACTAACGACCTACGTTGATAGCCCTAAAACTATTGTTGGTGCAACATAGTGAAGGAAGGCACTTTCTACTATATACCAGCAACATCATGGGGCGAATGTATGTAAATAGGGACCATCAACACATATAGGGAATGAATGTCTTTTGGTTGTCATATCCATGGTGATAGAAGGAATCTCCCATGCTATAATGCAATGGCCTCATTATGCACATGAGAATGCACTCAACACAGTGCATCACATTTGTCAGGAAATTAAGCATGTCATAGCAGTGTTGCCAACGTTTGCTATCGTTTTCTTGACACAGCAAATAATAAATGACATTTTATGACAAGAAACATGAGACTTTTGTTTGTAACTAGCCTTTTAATGACACGTGCTTGGTCAATATTCGAGGGGCTCATCCACCTGCCCTCATTCTTAAATTAATCCAAAGATAGCTACTGCAATAGACTGTCCAAGCTACATATAGGTTCTTTAGCAGCTAAAATTGCTTTGTGATAAAGGCGAACATCTGATTTAATAGAATCATTTAAATCAAATGTTAAGTTAGACCCTAGGAAACATTTTTCTCACTTTCTTCATGAGAAAATTCCTTCTCTTCTTTTTTCCTCCCCTCACCTTTCATATCCATAGCCACAGAGGTTATGCGACCTAATCTAACACCACTACAGGCCATGCATACTAGTCACATTTCCAATTGAAGAGGCCCAAGTCACATCTCCTGCACATGTACACCACATGTCACATCATGTTGGGAGGTCATAATTTCATCACAGGTCGCATAGTCACATTTTAAACCTCCAACAAGGCACCAAGAAGTACGACCATCTATGAAACGTGATTGTGTGACCTCTGGTAAGTCACACCTCCACCAAAGTCGTAGCATCACACTCCAAAAGCAGTAAAAGGATGCAACCTTCAAGCAATATGAATATGCGACCTCTACCTAGGTTGTTGAGTCGCATAGTTGCAGTGACCATCCATTGGATCTCCATTATGACGCGACCACATGACCCTCATCCCATTAAAATGTGACCTTCCCTGGGATGTGACTCTGCGACTTTCCTAGTGACTGACCATAATCATGCCTCTCACTTCTCTTGATAGTAGAGAGAAGTTGCTACGATTGGATAACCTCAGAGTGTTTTTATCACATAATGTCGACGTAATCACAATTAAAGGACCAATAATAATACTTTTGAGCAATAAGAAGAATTTTGAACACCGTAATGCTCGGGCATAAGATAATATAATTTCTCCATTCACTTGGTCATTCAAAATAAATTTGAAACTTAAAGATTGTTGTCTTTAAAATTTTCCTATGGAATCTCGTATGCTATCACGAGCTTCGATTCCTACCAAGTCATTCGAGAAAGCATGTAATGTCCCCTAATAATAATAAAAAATAAAAATAAATAATAAATAATATAACATAAAATTAAAATAAATAGCACATAATAAAGAGAACAATAATAAATAAATAAAATAGTAAATAATAAAATATAGTTATAAATAAAAATATATAAAATTAAACTATAAAATAAGTGAAGCTAACAAAAGTAAAAAGGAATAAAATAAGAAAGAGTTAAATTAAGTAAAACTTAAAATAAAGAAATAAAAGTTTCATGTTGACACATGGAATATGTGCATGCGGTTCCCTTTCCATTGTTTGGTCTATTAATAGATGTTGAGAAAGATGAGATTTATCATTTCTTCATCCATTCTCTTGGGAGAAGGTATTGTGAGACAAATGATTCCCTAGTAGTAGTACGTTGATTAAGGGCTCAGGGGTGGCCAACTGTAGAAAGATTATGTGCAGATGGGCCTACGGTTGGGTGGAGAGTCGTCCCCAAAACGTTTTTGCGGTTAACGAGATTCAAATACCGTTCCACTTCGAAGTCTCAAGTAAGGAATATCGTCCTCATAGGTAAGTCGTCTTTGCTCGGGTTTATGAAATTTCTATGCTAGCTTGTGAATAGTTTGTGTCAATTATTAATTTCATATTTGATATAAGTAATTGCATGTTAAATTTTTGGGTTGTTACATATGGTATCAGAGCCAGGCTCTAACTCTAGTGGATCTTTGGGCTTCTATATTTTTAGTGAGGAGAGAAAAAAAAATTGGTAACTTCTTTACAATAATTAAAAAGAAAAAGAAAAGAAATATATATATGATAGTTTTGATAGTTTTTGGAAATTCAGATATTATCATTGAATTATTTACATGCAAATTATTTTCATAGAGAAATTAAAGCTATACCATTATAATTATAGTTGTGTATTACTGGTATTCTAAAATCTAGAAATATTATTCCATTCAAAATAGTCTTTATCTTAGACAAGGAAGGAAGGACCGGGTGTTGCCACAAAACAATAAGATTTTTAACATTATTGTCTCGTCTGGTTGATTGAGGGGTTCTTTAAATTATTAGTCCATTGAAGTCTCTTACCGCTTAGAAGGAATGAAGTTGAGATTAAAAATAGGCCAACTGTTACAACCATTTGTTGTGGGCCAATATTAAACATTTGTGATAATCTTCCCTTGTTTTACATTGCCGACAAGAATGTAAACTAGAGACCCAATATCAAGATATATAAATCGGTCCCATTGCTAAAAATTTCTACTCTTCAATCACACCCGTTAAATTTGATTATGATAATTAAACTGGGAAACCCCAACCGTAAATACTTTAAGGTTGCTCAAGCCATAGCGTATTTTACGCCCAGCCAAACATTTGATAAAAATATGTTGTTGAATCCATAGCGTATTTCACACTCAGCCAAACGCTGACACCAATTAACCATGTACACCACACAACCAAGGGAACGACAAAATTCCAAGTGCACACCGGCAACCCTGACAAGCCCAAAAGCACCCAGTCAACCCTAAGGTTGTTACGACCACTATAAAACTAGCAATTGCACCTGTGGTGCAAGGGAACGCCGAAAGGAGGAGTTGTGTGAATGAGGGTTTAAGAAAGACTGCTTGAAAACCACTTTCTTGAAGAATTTGATTTAAAGTTTAGATATTAAGATGAATGTTATTAGTCTTGAATATTTTTTATAAATATTTAAATTTCTAATAATTTTATGTAATTTTTATAAATTTCAATATTTTTTTTATAGTATATCAATTTTATATTTTAAATTTTAAAAAAATGAGAAAAAAAATAGAAATTATAAAATATCGTTTTAAAAAAAGACATGAAAAATGGGGCCACCTAAATTATCCCAATATTTTTCTGCAACGTCTATTGGTGTTACGAAAAATATTGTTTTTAAAAAAGACATGAAATTTTATTATAGTGAAATTCTGTTTTGCCTTCAAGCATGCAAATTTTTGTTTGCCATAAGTGTGTGATTGACAGTATACTCTAGTGTCAAGATAATAATAGAATGATCTTCGCAATTAAGATACATTGTGAATTTCTCTCAAATAGTAGAGGTTTCATGTAACTCTTGATATTGTTGAGACATCGGTCATATCTACCCATAAAACAAAAATAAATGTCACAAGGAACTCTTGGTATATTTATAATGATTTCCTTGCATTGTGATCATTTTTTAACTCTTTATTGTTCATTTAATAATCAATTGGAAGAAGTTGGAAGAATAAAGCAGAAGCGTGGTTATAAAGACCTGTGGCCTTGGAACATTAATATATACACAGATGATGCAGGTAACAACAAAGGGGATGTTGTTTTGAGTTATGAAGATCCATCTACTGAACATTCTGCAGGCGGCTTTTAGAATGGGATGCCGGTTTTCTTTGTAGACCTTGTCTGAATTAGATTCTCATATGTTTTACAATTTATTTTGTCAAAAGTTGTTAAATTCCTAGTTATGTAATTTTATTTTGTATCCACAGACTATGTTACGAGACATCACAAGATAGGTGTAGCAATGGTCCAAAAATCTGCACAAAGGGCTCCAGCTCCTCAAGGCGGTTATGGGTATGTATTATCATCCATCATATTGCTACCTATTTTCATTTGGTTGAAATTGCTTTAAAATTCTATATAGTTCATATTCACAACTAGATATCTTTCATAAACAAAATAAATATCTTCAGCCTCTCTTGACTTTTTATGCAGAACCATTCCAAATTATCTTTCCACAGCATATAAAAACCCAATAAATTCATGAAGGTGGAATCCTTTGGGGATTGACACGCGGTACCGAGTTGCTGAAGTCCGGGTAGAGTTGATCTACGCAAGTTCGACAACCTAGAGGGTTGGTTGTTGGGCGGTAGCACTCACTAGAAAATTTGGCGGAAATTTCGACGGCCAATTTGTTGCTATTCCGACACATAGTCGTCGCAAGAGCGACAGTTCGAGGGCGGACAAACCGTGGTTTGTCATGCCGTCGCAGTTCTGACACACGTAAAAAGTGTCGCACTATCGACACTTCTTCCATCGCTTTCGAACAAGCGTCACTCTTCCGACGTCTCACAAACCGTCGCGCCTCCAACGTTTGTAAACTGTCGCACTTCCGATGAAATGTGGTTCGACGTTTGGAACGTCGCTCTTCCGATGCCTAAAAACCATCGTAATTCCGACCCAACGTGGTCCGACATTTTGGACGTCACTCTTCCGACGTCTGTAAGATGTCGCAATGTCGACGATATGTGGTCTGACGTTTGTAATCTGTCGCAATTCCGACGATATGTGGTCCGACGTTTGGAACGTCGCTCTTCCGACGTTTGTAATCTGTCGCAATTCTGACGAAATGTGGTCCGACGTTTTCATATTGTCTCTCTTCTGACGTTTCTAGGTTGTCGCAGTTCCGACGTCTACAAGGCGTCGGTAGACCGACGGAGGGTTCAATTTTAAAAAAAAAAATTGAAACTTTAAAAGATGAGAAACGTTGTTTTGAATATATTATATGAAGTAAAACAGTCCATGAAAGTGAAATAGCAGTATGTATAATAGTAAAGCAACAGATAGAGTACCGATGTCCATTGTTCCAAATACAAATTAAAGTACCCAAAACCCTGCAACGGAGAAAAACGCTAATCATGTGAGGAGTGTGATATGTCCAAAATATAAAAAGACCATCAGACCATATCAATAAACCAGCAACATAGACCAGCATCGCTAGTTTTGAAGGCAGAGTGATAAACATTAATCATTTATTTTTTCACAAGAGAAAAAACGTTGTTTTGAATATATTATATGAAGTAAAACAGTCCATGAAGTCATTACATTTTCACATCTGAAGATTGGAACCCAAATATCCATCCTAAAAAGTGGAAGTCCCACCCCAGACAATGATAGAAAAATACCCCATGTCACATACAGGGACATGATATAAAACCCAGTAACGGTCCACATGGAGATTATCGACAAATTTGAGAAAGCATCCAAATATGCCCGAGGCATCTATAAGAAAGTGAAATAGCAGTATGTAGAATAGTAAAGCAACAGATAGAGTACCGACGTCCATTGTTACAAATACAAATTAAAGTACCCAAAATCCTTGAACAGAGAAAAACGCTAATCATGTGAGGAGTGTGATATGTCCAAAATATAAAAATACCATCAGACCATATCAATAAACTAGCAACATAGACCAGCATCGCTAGTTTTGAAGGCAAAGTGATAAACATTAATAATTTTTTTTTCACAAGAGAAAAAACGTTGTTTTTGAATATATTATATGAAGTAAAAAAGTCCATGAAGTCATTACATTTTCACATCTGAAGATTGGAACCCAAATATCCATCCAGAAAAGTGGAAGTCCCACCCCAGAAAATGATAGAAAAATACCCCATGTCACATACATGGACTTGATATAAAACCCAGTAACGATCCACATGGAGATTATCGACAATCTGAGAAAGCATCCAAATATGCCCGAGGCATCTATAAGAAAGTGAAATAGCAGTATGTAGAATAGTAAAGCAACAGATAGAGTACCGACGTTCATTGTTCCAAATACAAATTAAAGTACCCAAAATCCTTGAACAGAGAAAAACGCTAATCATGTGAGGAGTGTGATATGTCCAAATATAAAAAGACCATCAGACCATATCAATAAACCAGCAACATAGACCAGCATCGCTAGTTTTGAAGGCAGAGTGATAAACATTAATCATTTTTTTTTCACAAGAGAAAAAATGTTGTTTTGAATATATTATATGAAGTAAAACAGTCCATGAAGTCATTAAATTTTCACATCTGAAGATTGGAACCCAAATATCCATACAGAAAAGTGGAAGTCCCACCCCAGACAGTGATAGAAAAATACCCCATGTCACATACAGGGACTTGATATAAAACCCAGTAACGGTCCACATGGAGATTATCGATAATCTGAGAAAGCATCCAAATATGCCCGAGGCATCTATAAGAAAGTGAAATATCAATATGTAGAATAGTAAAGCAACAGATAGAGTACCGACGTCCATTGTTCCAAATACAAATTAAAGTACCCAAAATCCTGCAACAGAGAAAAACGCTAATCATGTGAGGAGTGTGATATGTCCAAAATATAAAAAGACCGTCAGACCATATCAATAAACCAGCAACATAGACCAGCATCGCTATTTTTGAAGGCAGAGTGATAAACATTAATCATTTTTTTTTTTCACAAGAGAAAAAACGTTGTTTTGAATATATTATATGAAGTAAAACAGTCCATGAAGTCATTACATTTTCACATCTGAAGATTGGAACCCAAATATCCATCCAGAAAAGTGGAAGTCCCACTCCAAACAATGATAGAAAAATACCCCATGTCACATACAGGGACATGATATAAAACCCAGTAACGGTCCACATGGAGATTATCGACAATCCGAGAAAGCATCCAAATATGCCCGAGGCATCTATAAGAAAGTGAAATAGCAATATGTAGAATAGTAAAGCAACAGATAGAGTACCGACGTCCATTGTTCCAAATACAAATTAAAGTACCCAAAATCCTTGAACAGAGAAAAATGCTAATCATGTGAGGAGTGTGATATGTCCAAAATATAAAAAGACCATCATACCATATCAATAAACCAGCAACATAGACCAGCATCGCTAGTTTTGAAGGCAGAGTGATAAACATTAATCATTTTTTTTTCACAAGAGAAAAAACACTGTTTTGAATATATTATATGAAGTAAAACAATCCATGAAGTCATTACATTTTCACATCTGAAGATTGGAACCCAAATATCCATCCAGAAAAGTGGAAGTCCCACCCTAGACAATGATAGAAAAATACCCCATGTCACATACAGGGACATGATATAAAATCCAGTAACAGTCCACATGGAGATTATCGACAATCTGAGAAAGCATTCAAATATGCCCAAGGCATCTATAAGAAAGTAAAATAGTAGTATGTAGAACAGTAAAGCAACAGATAGAGTACTGCCATCTGCAGAAACCCAAGCTCGCTTGTAAGATCAGGCTCACTTGATTCCAAAATTGGTAACCATCTGTTGCATCCGAGATGTAAGATTCAGGCTTGCTTGTTTCCATTAGTAGCCCACTACAGCATCCACTCTGTTCATAGCAAAAAGGTTCCTGCAGATATACAGAGAAAGAGTATAATACGTAGACCATATAAACATGGCTCTGTATTTCAAAAAACAAGTTTAAAATAGAAACAGGGCAACATTTGTTTTTCTAAGTAAAGTTAATCTATTAACAGTGGGAATAAAATTACACCGAAGTCAAAATCATTGCCCAGACTCATGGCAAATTTGTCATCAAAAAATCAAAAAATTAAGAAGACTGCCCTCATACGGGGAAACCAGTCTTGAACGTTTAATTTACAGAATTCAAAAATATTACAAAGGTCCCAAAGACAAGAAAAATAAACTACAAAGGCACCTCAATTAAGGGCCTCGCTAAGCAAGAAAACAAATTAACCAAACTACCCTTCAAGTGGTTCCTCCACGATTCGGCACCATCCTTCGAAGGTCCGTGATTTCTAGGTGCCACCTCCACATGCATGCTGCTGCCTCCTCCGAAGGTCCGAATGCCGGTCTCTCGGCTTTTTCCGAGCTCGCACCGCCGCACGGGTGCATTCTTCCTCCGTTTGCCTCTCGCGGAAGACCAATAAAGGACTAAAGCCGTGATTCTTGGGCGTTGTTGGAGAGAGAAATTAAAGGGAAAATTGCGCAACAAGTGCCGTCGTGGGAGAAGGTGAACTAACTAGAAGGGGAAGCTGTGATAGGGGAATTCCACGGGGTTGATATATGTCGACCCCGCCACTCCTAGTATTTGGATATCGACCTAAGTAATAATCACCGGACTCCGGCTTGTGAGTCGATCAAGTGAGGGGCCGGAGGGAGCGTTACGGTGGTTGACGTTCAGTGCTCCCCCGTGGCAACGCATCCTATGACGCACGCAAGGCATGGGTGCAACTGTGCCAGTTGAGCACAAGAGGAGACGAAGAAGCAGACCCAATTGGCCGTAGGAAGACAGACAAGAGACAAGTAACCTAGAGAAATGCAACATGCAGAACGTCTTAGGTGAAAACCAAATTTTTGGCCACTTCTCCTTACCGCGTTAGCAGTAAGGTATCCAAGAACCGGCTTGTCCGAAAACCATGGCTAAACGCCATTTTTTCTAATTCGTCCGCAATGCAATCAAAGGACGCCCGTCATAATTAATCTCGATCATTAATAATGAGAGCCGGCGTCGGACGAAATCGGGAGCGTGCGGAATCGCTAAGAGGGAGTGGAGGTCCGATTCGAACAAAGGTTAAAAATTAATTAATGCGTATTTGATGTGAAAATTTAATCAAAAGCGTTAAATGTTAATGCGATTGATAAGTGAAATCGCCATATCCATGTCCCATCACCTTAAACGCTATCGAATGCACCCAATATCCCGGAGTTAAATGGCAAGTTTTTATTGAGGACACGTGGTAGAAATCGATTGGAGCGGATCTTTGTTTGAAGCCGCGTTGTGCGGGAAATCCGGACTCCGTAAAATATTGGTGGCTAATTTGATAGGTACCGAACATCACAAAAATTGGTCGACGTCGTTGTGCTATTTGGAACGTGAATTTGGTTTGAATTATGGTTTCTTATCGTCGTCAGAAGTCCCACGGGCTCGACTCAAGAATATTTTTGTTTGATCCCATCTTATGTGACTTGTGTTGGTTTTCTTTGATAATACACATATTTATAATAAATCATGGGAATACCACACTAAACATGTGGAAAAGTTATATAAATAATTATTGAGAAATCAAATCATTTTATGTAAAAATATCCAAGGTGAGGTCAGGTAGAGAACTCAAGTCGTGAAAATCGTTCAAATATAAAATCCCGCTTAATAAAGAGACAAAATTGTTGTGCTTTCGAAACCTCGACCCGAGGATTGGACATGAGTTAACAAACAAAAGGATAGCGGGAACGTACTTGCACCCGTGGTCAAGCCCTCTACCAAAACCACGAGCGGAATCACAAAAGCCGGTTGCCCATATCGCACCGCTTTTATGAGTAGGCGGTATTTCCTATTCGCGAGCGATTCCATAGGGGAATGTGACACGTGGCGAAGGACACCCGTAAAACCACCGTTTAACCCGTGCCATCGCACGTTAAAGCCCGACGTTGCAAGCCGAGCGAAATTGCCAAGAGTCATTGATTTGGGAGAAGGCCATTCTGACGCGTGGTCGCACGTTGAACTTGCCCGAGGTTAACTAAGGTGTGCGGAGGATATCCGTGTACGATACGAGTGTTTGATTGGTTATTGACATATATAGGTGGGGCCGGAGTATAATGAAATTGTTTAATTAAACGATCGGCGGATAATTAGCATAAGTTTGGAGCGTGATTGTTGTAAGGTCAGGTGAAACATAGAGCCGAAAGTTCATTACAAGTTATTTATTTAAAAAGAAATGTGGAGTATAAATACAAAGTGTTGAAATTAAACATTGGTTATAAGTGATTGGAGATAATATAAAGTCGAGAATATAAATTAAAGTCCAACCATTAGGATAGTATTTATTTATCAAATTTGAATTTAATTTGATAAATAAACCCGAAGAAAGAAGAAGTCAATTAATACTCAAAGCCGGAGGAAAAGAACGGGGTACACCAAGGAAAATGCCGACAGAGCGCGATTGTAGACACACCAGCCTCTTGGGGTCCAATTTCAGTTTTGTTGCGTCACACGATGATCTCTTCCGGCATTTACTTGTATTGAAGATCACTATTCTAGAACAATATTATTTTCTTCCTCCAAAAATAACCCTAGCCAAACATTGACAATGCATCAAGGATATCTTTCTATGCTTCATAAGTTAATATTTTTCTACTTCTAAATCATGTCTTGAAGTGGTTGTTGTACGGGAAACTATTCAATACGATTTCATACCAAAGTCTTTTTTCACATTTTCTTGTAAAGATCCAATGCATGAAAAAGATAATGGTTTAAAACAACATAAATATTTGAAATTTTGCAAGAATTGTCCTGGCACACTTTTGAATATGAATTTTGAAGTCAAGTGTATGATGCCGTATAGGATCAAGTGTCATTTTAATACCAAATGTTTCACAAGAAACTTCTCAACATGCTACCCCGCAAAGTAAGGATTAAAATGACAATATTGCATCAACTATTTCCATAATAAAAGTGCACTCGCCATAAGACTAAACAACTACAAATGTTGTAGATCTAACAAGACCACATAACCAAATGTATTCCACAAGGCCAATACCGTATGAAAAATGAAAAGGAGTTTGCAACCAAAAATACCTCTTAGCAACTAATTCAATTAGATACACCAAACCGTCAAAGAAAAAGGAAAACCAAACCCTACTCAAAAGGCAAATGCTAATTCTCCTTTGACAAAATTTTGAGTTCCGAAACAAGGGCCTTTATTGTCTTGTCAATGCCCCTAGTAATTTGAATGGGGTTTGCACCGCAACAACCTAAACAAAAAGGTTTCATTTCAAATTATTTTCCACAAATTCTAAGATACAACCATTGCTTGCTTTGTATTTCCTAACAAGCTCATAAATTTTGACAAAAGAACCAAAAAATTTTAATACCGATAGCAATTTTTTTCACTCAAAACTATCGTAGACTCAATAAGCCCAACCCAAAACTAAAAAACCAAACACCATATGACCTTGCAAACAATAATATCTTTTAACTAAAGATTATCGACAAAAAGTTACCTTACACCCCCTCACTTATTAAACCCCGTGTCATGAATTTTGTCTCTCAACCCGCCGCAAAGAAGGACGGATGCAACAGCTGAAATATTGGAGGTTACTTGCATGCCATCCGTAAATTTAATTCAAACATTTAAAAATTTCATAAGTTTTTTTGTAGACGGCCGCAACCATATTTCTGCATGTGATTGTATTTAAACACAACAACCAAGCATTAACTCAATTCACCAACCGTAAATTAAACACCGTAAATTTACCCGATGCTTTGTAAATTCAAAAGGAGGACACGTGGAGCATTAATATTGGATCGCATGAAATTGAAGGGAATCCGAAACCTCAAAACCGACCCAAATTTTTATAGGGCACATTGACTGAGAATTCGAGTTAAAATTAGTGTACGTCAAAGATTCCATTTTGGAACGCGAATTTGGTTTGAAATTCAATCTATTCGTACTTTTGAAGTCCGACGAGGGTTCTTAATGTTTTGATAGTTTAATATATACATATGTTTTAAACATATGTTATATATATATATATATCATATGCGAAATGAAAGGTGGGCCACGAATTTAGTTTTAATTTTATTTTTTTTTAAAAAGAGGGTTTATTATAATATGTTTTATATGTTACGACATATAAAAATAAAAGGTTTAAAAATCTTGGTAGTTTTTTTTATAGACAAGACGTAAATTTCTTATTACACAACATTGTGTAAAAAGTGAAAGACTAAGTGTAACTTTAAGTGTGTATGCACAAGAAGAAGGAAGGGAAAACACAAGAGAGTGTTTTAGAGACAGAGTATGTTTGTTTTGACCAGACAAGGAGTTGGTTTTATGCATCGCGTTTAGTAGCAATCATAATTTTGTAATCCCTCTCAAGGAGGAAGTAGTGTAATAGTTTTTTTTTTAGTTATCAAGGGAATAGAAGTTTGCTTTTCAAATTATTGAAACTTCCGTCTCGTCAAAGAAATTTTTATTTTCTCTCGTGTTAGGAGGAAGCGATATTTATTCTCTCCATTCATTGCTCGAGAATTTTTCAATATTCCAACATGTGCAAGAACAAGCCGTATGTCGTGGTTCCATCCCCACTTAAATCATTTGTCTTTTTGCTGCCACTTTTTGTTTTAACAACTCGGGCCCCAATATTTTCAACCGGGTCCTCTAATTCAACCAATAAAATGCCAAAACCATAGCATTGAGATACATTTCATTACACCGTCAATAACAATAAAATTTGACTCAAAATGCATAACCCTTTCCTTTTATCGCTAGAAAAGCTTTATGCATTACTCTAATGTGGCCAGTCCATAGGCCAAGTAGACCACTCGGGTAACAAATATGTTTCTTCACCTTTGAGTTTTCAATTATGCCTACCAAATCTAAGAGATTTTAAGAGGGGGAACTAATACAACGTTAAAAAGAAAACCAGAGCACACATCCACAAATTACCTCCTTAGCTAATGGCCACACCATCATTAACTATTTTCGCAGAACCATGCTTTCTCTCCAAGACAACATTTTGCCCTTCGCCCCCAAGGGTGACTCCAACAAGATCGGGAAGAAGTTTGTTCACACCGCCCGCAAGACAAATTGACAATGCTTTCGCAAGTGTGCAATTGAATGCCGTACCATATGCCAAAACAACCCTCCATGAAAAATTAAAATAACACATTAAAATCGAATATAAGTGGACAAGGAAAGATCCACCGCAGTTGAAGTTTCGTTAATGCGTGGGTGTGTGACCTTCCTTTAAAACACAATTTTTTCTTTGACCCGCAATTTTTTTGTCAATGCAGCCATCCTTGTTGAAGTACAACCCTTTTCCATAGCTCTTGTATTAACTACCTTCTCTCTCGTCGCATAATCTCGCAGTCCCTCTTCTCGCTTCGCCGATTAAAGGAAATGGTGAAAACCGAAAGAGAAGACAATTGTCTCCGCCATAATTATCAAACATTGCACCCAACTTCTTCCCCTTTCCATTGTTACCCAATGAGGTAGATGTGGCAATTGTTGTCATACCGCCCAAAAGCAAGAGGCCATCTTCTCTTATGCCGAATATAGAATTACAAGATCTTCATATTAGTATGAACCTTAAAAACATGACTTTCATTGCTAAAACCACTTTTAAGTTGTACAGAAAAACTAAACAACTATCGCAACTTTGGCAACTGGAGCATTAAGAGAGAAACAACCAAAGAGAAATACAACCACAATCCTCATTTTAATGAGACCGGATCATATATTTTCATTAAGATATAATAGAAATAAATCACGACTATATTAAGGCCAAAGACAAAACAATCTTTAACCATATCTCTCATGCCTTCAAAGTTGCCATGCTAGAGGTTGCATATTTTTAATTTAAATTTTTGACCTCTCGTGCCCATCTATGAATGCATCCAATGGGATATCTACATCAAATGCTCCTTTATATCCCCAAAAACAAATTCCTTACCAAGAGCACCGCATTGATGGATCACCCCACACCATCCCACCCACTAGAAACTATGGAAAAGGAAACCCGAGAAATCTTCTCAAATATCTCAAGATGACTATCTCGGGTGGTTCTTATGAATCAACCAACCATTCAAAACATGCTCATCAATCCAAACCATAAGTATTATGTGACAATATTCAAGCAGTAATCGAATCAAATTTCTCAAGCTATGTTAGAGAAACCCTAAACTCTCATCGAAAATAGGTGAAATGTGGCACCACTCGTAGATTGACATGTGCTAATTGGTACAAGTGGTAGAAAATTGGCATGCTCAAACAACGAGGTGACGCAGAATGACATGTGAGTGGGAGAAAATATCGAAAAAGCCCCAACCGAGAACTAAAGCTCATCACCAACCTCGAGATTGAAAACTTCTTACATGATGTAACCTATGAAATCGTAAATGGAGAAATCATAGTAACAACAAAGTAACCTATGTAACAATAAAGTCGGATTCATCCCGGGAGTGGTAATGGGAGAAATCATAGTGAACAACAGAAAACATGCATAGTTGCTTACAATCAAATAGATGAAAAAACACATACAAAAAACCTAGATAATAATCATGAACAAGCTTAATATTGAATTAATGAACCGTAAAGGAACTACAAAATGTGACATTAATGGAACTGGTCAAGCGCACAAGCAAAAATATCCCGGACATGACCTCGAAGGATGTTGTATTGTCTATGATGCAAGAGGATTTGTAACGTTAATCGCCAAGTCAATCAAAATCCATCATTATCTATACAATAAATACAAGTAATTGATGTAGTATTTTTATCAAGATGCATTCTTATGATAATGTTAGAACATATATTGAAAATGTCAAAACATACCCGAATAAGCGCCCTTCGTTTCAAGAACAATTTATTGGAGTCGCATGAACTTGGAACAAGCCTCCCACGATCCGAAAGAGTAGCAACTAAGTCAACAAAGTGATCTTTTTGTTGCTACGACTGATCAAGGGAGGTTTGTCTCCAAGATTACAACCGCTCCAATAAATTATTCTCTACTAAACAGGGCCAACCACGTGAAGGTAGTTTTTCCCATGGCCCCTCCCCCCTCCCCCTTCACATCACTCTCACCCCAATACCCAATCTATATTTCATTTTTTACTTTCATGAACATAAAAAAAAATATTCAATAGCTAATAAAAACAACTAACAAAAAAGTACGCAAGGAAACATTGCAATTAATGCTTGACATAAAAATAGTATGATAAATGAGTTTTTTATATAACGCAAAAAAACGTTCCAAGTATGGTAACGTTTGTCTTATAATACAATATTTTACATTGTCAAATTTTTCTTTTTTCTTCTTCTCATTTTTTAAAGCTCCTAATTACATCATCAATATCATCGTGCTCTACTCTTGTTTCGTGCCTTTCAACCTCCGCATCGCTGACCTAGTTGCGTATTCACGATGTCCGTTCATCCGGTTGATGGCATCGCCACAAAAACAGCTAATATTAAATTTTAATTGTCAGCTTTTAAATATCATTGAACTAGTTCTAATATTAATAAAAAAAATTGCAATGAGCTATTTATTCGGTGCACCAGCTTGTTGCCGCCGACCTAGTTGCGTTGTCACGATGTCCTGTCTCATCCAAAGGATTTTAAGACGCTCACAAAACGTATAATATTAAATTTTAATTATCAGCTTTTAAATATCATTGAACTAGTTCGGTAATATTAATAAAAAAAATTGCAATGAGATTATTTACTTGGTGCACCAAATATCGCCGTTGACCGTTGCCCCGGTTTTCCGTGGTAAGTTCCCTCAAGGGAAACATCCTCTATCATTTAAACAAAAAACGTTATATGACAACCGTCAAGGTATAATTAGAAAAAAATTATAAGTGGAAATTAATTTCCGACTGGCTACGGCCCTCACCGATACGCATTGCCGCCCGGGTCCCCACTACAATGATCAAAGCCGTACAAGAGGATCATTCATATCCTGGCTCTAAAATCAAGTTATTCTGTCTTCTGCCGGTGTCGCTCCCCGATTTAAACAAAGTTGTTAGGACATTAAATTTATGGACGAAAACAAAAAATATTGAAAGGTTAATGTTTTACCTTATTAGGAATTCTAGATCTTGGGACCTACCCCAAGCTTCGTGACGTTCAACCATGTACTTTATAGCCAAAACGGAAAGCGATATTTTTATCTTCCCTTCGTAGTTACTATCTCCGAAGTCACTACCCTACATTATATATGATTGTGTATTTTTAATCATATCTCGATAGATTACAAAAACGTTGGAAGGCGATACAATTAATTATAAGATGTTTAGCTACTTAATTACAATTTTTTGCAGCCTAATTTCAAGTAGCCACCCCGGCCGAGCTTGTGGTGGCTCCTTTCAATTCTAGCTTTTGGTTGCCTTTGAGGTTGTAAAAATCCCACATCAAAATATTGAAGTGAGATATGACATAGCACACTTTTATTTTAGAGCATAAAGAAAATTAAAGCTATTGAATTAAAGTTGTAATTTACCTCATGGGTCCGCTGGCATTTTTCCTTCTTTTCTTCGTTCTTTCTTCTTTTCCATCATGGATGAGTGCTCTCCACTCACTCTCTCGAAACCGCGAGAGGACGCTCATATCTAGGGTCAAATTGCAATTGCGTCCTTATAGGTGTCCCCTCGGTATATTTCAAATATTTGCCTACTACCCGAGCCACCGCTTTTCTCACAAATGTGCTGACTCCCAAAAGGCTTGGACAATCTAGAAGTTTTTTCAAAGTTGGAATTTCCGGGAATTCCACCCCGGTAGCATGGTTGGGCCAAAAATTACCAACGCATGGCTCTCCGTAACTCGTAGAACTCATTGTTTCCTACATGTAATAAACCAAAAAGAAAAAAAGAAGACATCATCATTAATTTAAAAAATAAAAATCATATAAAAGCGAGATAAAGTACATGAAATAGTTAAAATATTAAAATTCTACTCCGGGAGTTGTACATGCTTTATAGGACACCGGCCGTTCACCAACAACGTGCCATTAATGGTCCCCTAGCCGACACGTGTAGTTTTAGGAAACGCAACAATGTAGTTGGCCATATCACCATCATCGCCAACACATTCAATGTTGGTCGGGTGTCCGCTTGAAGGTGGTGTGTTTCTTGGCTAGCACCTAAAGGAGTAGAAGGTGTACGAGAGGGTTTTTGGGCAATCTCTTCGTCCTTGTGTCCCACCACCACCAACATCGGTTCAAAGAATGCGAAAACGCTACATACAAAAGAACTTTTTGTTAGTTTAGTCAATGTAAAGATTAAAAATCAAACTATCACAATTCATCTCATGCAGAACAAAAAAAATATCCTTTTGACTTTTTTTATTATTACCTCGACATTCCTAGCTGCCTCATAAGATGTTGTATCCTCTTCCTCGTTTTTGTGTGTTCGAGGCGCCGTCTATCAAAGCATTAAATTCCTACCTTGCATCGTATGCCTTTGCAACAAGAACACCGGAGATAGGGATGAAGAAAGCTCTTCCTCAAAGAGGGAATCACTGTGCGCACCATGTATAGGGTGTCCGCATATTTGAACAAAATTAATATTATTTCAATTATGTAACAATTCAAAATACCTAAAGATAGAGCAATGTCAGACCATATAAATTTTTCCGCCGGGCCTTTTTCCACGATCATCCCGTCTCGTTGGTTCCCTCGCATCGTCTGATCACCGCTACATTGCAATAAAATTATAAATGTAAAAACTTGAAAACAATATCTAACTTGAAAACACAAAATGAAAACTGAAATAATTTCTAATAAGACACCGAAGACAGAAAGTTAGAGTTTCAAATATGCTCGTATTGAATTCATTCGGAAACATGTCATCGTACACAGGCACCCAAACATTCAATCCACGAATGATATATTTAAGTAGGCTTCTCCTTTTCTATGAAAACACCATACCTATAATGCATTCACTTGCATGTATAAAGGGAAAGGAAAACATGTTTTCATACAACGGTGACAAAGGCATCTTGGGGAAAGGTATCTTCACTTTTTATTTATGTTGTTCACCCACACCACTCTCGTGTTTTCACTAATCCCCCTGCTTTTTGTCATTTTTGGATTCAAATTAAGTTAAGGCCTTTTAATTATTTTTTTGACCTTTCGATGTAGTTTTTATAAGTGGCATGTATGGATTTTCCATTAATTCGTACTTTTTCTTCATGCGCATGTTTCCCCGGAAATCAAATGCATGATTTAGTCCCATACATTTAACAAGTTGTCAGATCAACCTATAGGAAATATCATGTTTCCTATTCAATCAAAATTTATCTTAGTTAGGGTGGGTAGGAAGGTTTTCCCCTTTGTATTATATTAGGCACTGTAGTTTGCATTTTTATTGCTATATCTTCTTAAAATTTAGTGTCGTTTCAACTAGGGCACAGATTTTTTGCAACTTTCAAGGTGAGAATGAACAAAGACAAATTTTTGTGATGGATGACCGTATATGACTCCATACGTAGGAAAAGGCACTAATCTACTTCTTCAAATATCTATAGTCTTCATTCACCTCATACTAGAGATGGTCCCCCGATTTTGAGCCAAATGTTATGTTGTAAAAAGTTCCCCCCTCCATTATTTGATATTCAATGGAAATTTCAAATTGATGATGGGGCATGATTATGAACATTGGCACATACATATGTAATGGAATTCCAAGATCATGATATATGTTTGCATATTTTTATGGAAATGTTCCACCAAGTCCCCCCCCCGGGAGGTGGAGCGAGGGGATTTAGGAAAGCCAGGAGCGGCTCATGCAAAAGCTCCCTACCAATTTTCAGAAACGTGGGGACGTTCTGTCATAAAAATTATAAAATTTAATATTTAAAAATGTAACTATATTTTTGCAAGGAATGTATATACAAATAACATACACTTTCATCATGAAAGATAAATCATAAATGATAAATTGTACCAAGGAATGACGAATCATATAATTGAAACAAAATTTAGTGCCAAAAAAGTTAAAACATACATCATACAATTATGCATGTAAGTTTGCAAGTTTGTAACTATATAATCATTAATGTAAATACTAACAATGTACAATGAAATAAAGTTTAAGATATCATATGACATATTATATCAAGATTCAAAATAGAGTTTGCAACCTAAGTTTACAACTCAAGTATGAAACATAAAACTTAAACGCAAATAAGTGTCTCAAACATAAAAACATAAAACATAACATATGAATATCAAATGATATCATCATAATGACAAATGAGCATAAATGCTCAAGTTAATGCCCCACTAGTCTCTCGTATCCAACTTCTACATGAATATATCAAGATCAACCATGTCACCATCCGAATCACGAATCACTTGGATTCTCAAATATGCTAAGTGGCACATCAACTTTTAACACGAAACCATAAACTAAAGAAGTGTGAGGGGACGTGAGGGGGCATGAGGAAAACATCCTCAGAAGTCCCCAAGACCCCTAGAGTGCGAGGGGCGAGAATCTCAGACCCCCAGGGTGGGGGCAGACCGTGTAACACCTGGTTTATGGAGGTGGTGGAGCAAAAAAGAGCTCAAATAGAGCTGAAATTTTCACATAAAAAGGACTGTGGGCTTGACTAATGGTTCCATTTAAAAAATGATATCTAGACAGAGAATAAGTGTAGCATGCAAACATGCATTGAAAATCCATCCGAGTTTGCATTGTATTATTTATGATGGATTCAAATTGGGTTTCAAAATGCCAAATATGTATATTGATTTGCTCTAGAAACCCCTTAGTTGGATTCTCATGTTGGTTTAATTTTATATTTTAAGTTTGTTTTGCAATTTTTGGGTGATAGTAACTCATGAACTAGGTTACCAATGTAACAATCATATTTCAAGAATAAAGTTGTGATTTTTTTATATTATTATTATTATCTATTAGCTAATAGCATTGACACCTAATGCCTGGAATTTTGACATTCGATAGCATGATAATTTCGAAAATGTTTCTAGTAATGTTAACATAATAACTATCAATACGTGTCTTTACTTTTTTCACCATAATAGACCCGTGATATGGACTCATCACACAACTTCATATGCTATGTCCCAACAAGTTCAAACTCTGCTGAACCTACCTCATAGTGTGGTTATTAAGGACAAGTTGCTTGATATATAACTCGATAGCATAGACCATGTTGCAGCTTCTAAAAAGAATCCTCAAGTGTCAAAAACTTCACAATATGTTCTACTATAAAGCATTTTGGGATACCTCGAAATAATATATGTATCATTGATGACTTTTTAAAGTATGACAAGATCCGTAGGGAAAGGAAATCAATGGAAGAGTGATCCACCAATGAGAACCTAGAATTTAGCATCGATGAGTTAGAGTCTAGGAAATTGAAACCCTATAATTTTAATTAGTGATGAAGGACACCAGGTAATTATATTTTCATGTAGAATAATCATAATTCAAATTTAAACTACATAATATGAAAGGCATACCATAAATTTTTCCACGTAAGTCCAAACAACCCATAAAAAGGAAAACCTTCTTTTCCATGGAAATAATTTACCTTTCCTTTTTCAAGACAATCTAAATCACAAAAAATATGAACTATACTACACAATACTTGGATAATGTGAAATGCAGTGCTGAACACCACACAAGTGATGCACACATGTACATTTGAACACTAATAGATTTTTGTAGTTGAAATGGCAATTGCTTGTTTTCATTTAAATGTAGGGTTTTTAAATCGTGAGAAATAATGGCCTGCCAAATTAATAAGTGTTTCTTTGGGAAAAATTTAAATCTTGTATTGGGTGATGAAGATAATAGAGGGTATTGAATCTTGATTCTTGACATCTAGAGAGAACCATACAAAATTAACACAACTAAATGGAATTGACCAAAAACCCAAATAGATTCAACCCTACTATGGGGAGGAAGGGCTTGCAATAAGAACTTACTATTTTGCAAGAGCTGAGGGCGAACGCCGAGGGCGAATGCCGAGGGAAAATGTTGTTCTACAAGAGCCGAGGGCAAAATGCAAAGCACGTCGTTCGAAAGAGCCGAGGGCGAATCCAGGGCGAATGCTGTTCCGCAAGAGCTCAGGGCGAATGCTCAGGCGACCGAAGGCGAATGCCGAGGGCTAATGTTGTTCTGCAAGAGCGAGGGTGAATGCGCGCGTGATATCGTACGTTAATGTAGCACACATGTACATTTGAACACTAATAGATTTTTGTAGTTGAAATGCAATGCTTGTTTTCATTTAAATGTAGGGTTTTTTAAAGCAGTGGAGAAATAATGGTCATTTCAAAATTAATAAGCGTTTCTTTGGGAAAAATTTAAATCTTGTATTGGGTGATGAAGATAATAGAGGGTATTGAATCTTTGATTCTTGACATCTACAGAGAACCCTACAAACACCTAACACAATCCAATGGAATTGACCAAAAACCCAAATAGAGTCAACTCTACCATAGAGTAAGGGCCCGCAAGAAGAACTACCATTTTGCAAGAGCCGAGGCGAATGGCTGCTTTCACAAGAGCCGAGGGTGAATGCTGTTCTCGCAAGAGCCGAGGGCGAACGCTAAGGGCGAATGCCGAGGGAAAATGTTGTTCTACAAGAGCAGGGCGACGGCGCGCGTGATATCGTACGTTAATGTAGTTATTGCGACAAAATACGAAACAATAAAATCATTTTTATGTAGCGAGCATATAAGTTTCCCGAATTTTTATGTAGCGCGCATATAAGTTTGGTATTTTTACAGCGCGAAAATAAGTATCGTTATACCGACGGTTAGAAAGGCGTCGCGACATGACGGGTGCCTCCAAACATCGCAATGGCGACACCAGTAGGACATTGTGTTGCGCTTGCGACGTTTGGAGTCGTCTCCCCAATAGCGACGCTTTGGGCCATGGTGTCGCAATTGCGACGTCTTCCTCCAAACGTCACAATTGCGACACGTTTTTAAGTGCTCAGACAAATACCCTTTTCTATAGATGTCGGTATAACAACTATTTTTGGGCGGGATGGAAAATTTGGGTAGGCACTTCCATATTTGGTCAAAAGCATCGGAACCAAGTGCTCAATTCCGCCTAAAAATGTAGCAGAGACTAATAGAGAGAAGGAAGACAATTGCGAGATAATGACGTTCCATGGCGTATGGGTATTTGTAAAAGAAGATGCTACAAGGGAATAGAGATATTAAGGTCAAGAAAGTGAAGAAAAAGATGTGTACATTAATGAAGGAAAAGTTTTACATTGCTAATTTCCATGCAGAGATGAAGTGTAGAATTGTTAATTTGGATGATTTCCACTCTTCAACCGATAGTGGAAAATTTCGCTCTATGGAAGACGTTACCGGAAGTCGTACAAATGCAATTTTTTCAAATACGTTCCCGACAATGAGTAGTTTAAAGGCTTTCCCTATGGAACATATATTTTGAATCAGTAAGCATGTTGAATTATTTCTATGGTAAAACAAGGCATGTGCACAAACAGGTTAGGAGAGGATGTTGGTTTGTAGGTATAAAAAGGAAAGGAAATAGTAATGTCAAATAAACTATTTGTAAATTAGTTTTTGAAGTATGCTACTTGCAATTGTATATCTTGAATATTCCAAGTTTTTTTTTCAAGTCATTGCTAATCATGTTTGACATGACACATGCACATGACAAGCTTGAAACGTAAGCGTATACAAATGGAATACATTGATTGGAATTGTCAATAGTACTAAGTAAACACTAAATAGTAGATAATTTAAGCTCGAAACAACAAATTAAAATTGCCTAAGATTAGTAAAGAGTGACTTGCTAGTGCATATTTGTAATATTTGAAGCGTTTTTTTTTTTTGAAATTATTGTTAATCATATTTGAAATGATATATGCACATCACAATTTGAAACGTAAGCATATATAGAAATAGAAAACATTGATTGAAGTTGTAAATAAAATTATAAATACTAAATAGTAGAGAGAGTAAGATTGAAATGCCTAGTTTGACTCAAACAATTAGAAAGTAATTTATTTTATTTTAGAAAGAGTGAACCAAAATGTACCTAATGTCTTTTGCAAAAATCACATTAGAATAGACTAGGTTGACGCGTGTTGAACCAAACAACAGAGGCATCAATGTAATAAGATGGAAAACCTGATCAAATAACCTCTTTAAATAGAAACTATAATTCCTACTAGGCGTTTGTAAAATAATGGCTAGTTTGACTCAAATAATAAAAATCATTCTATTTTATTTAAAAAAGAGTAAACCAAATGATCAAAGCTGATAAAATTAATTTTAATTTTTAATATTTTTTTTTAATAAAAAGAATAATTATTAATTTAATATTAGTAAGATGTAATTTATTTTATTTTACGATATTTGTTTGTTTATTTATTTATTGATTTATTTATTGATTTTTATTTATTTTTTCTATTTATTTATGTTTTTTTTTTTAAATAGTTTTTATTTTTGTTTTATATATTATATTTTTATTTGTAATTCTATCTTTATTTTATTTTGTTTGTTTTTATTTATTTTTATTTATCTATTCGTATTATTTATTCATTTATTTGTATTTTTTTTAAATTAATTAATTTATTTGTTTTTATATTTTTTTCTAATATTTTTGTATGATAGCATTTAGTCTGTTAGAAATAAAATGAATATATAAATTCAAACTTGAAGTATGATTTAGTTATTTTTAACGTTTAATTTAGTCGATAATAGGATTTAAATATAATAGGATAGACTCACAAAAAGCATTTCGAATCGAAGCCAAAGAACATCTATCGAAAGACATTAAAATCCCATGCTAATTATGGTCGATGGCACTAAAACCCCCATGTTAACGTATAGCCAAGGCAAGTACTATTCCGTAACATAAGATACTTTTCACAAACAGTTGCGTAAAATGCATCGTCAATGCAGCTTTAATTCATGGGTAAATGTGTGAACTCCCCCCTCGCTTCTTGTGCATCGTTAAACATTTATCAACTCAGATATTGGTCCTAGTCCTGCCACTGTGTACTATATGGGAAATAAAGTGAGCCGCTATTTAAACAATATGCAACTCGTTACTTTGTCATTTCCATAATTAATATGCTACTTAATTGGATGCTATTACAACTATTTTCGCGCTATAACTAAACCACTAGCCCTTTCAACTAATCAAGTCTCAAGTATCACAAACAATGTTGCAAATATCATGTTGGGGAATATAGAGCGGAGGGTCCGGAAATGACTTATCGAAATATTGGGGAAAATATCATCCAAGAGAATTGTAGAAAATATCACAAGCACAAACTTGGACCCGAAAAACTTGGAACAACTTGGAAATATCGACGACCGAAAAGCATGGAAAAAATTTCAACACTAATCATAAGCAGCTGGGTTTGAGTACCGCGATATTTTGCTAGAGGGACCTTGTTTGGTACATGCTTCCAATATATGTTTTGCAAGAAGCTTTGGTACGATGACTCATTCCATAGAAACACATGACTTGTATATGATTCAAAGGGAAGGACTTTACCCCCCTTTCATGAAAATTTTGTATCAATAAAAGGCAAACATTTTTATTGCCAATTTTTCAAAGATGAACTATTTCCAAGCAGTTGCCTAGGACTTTGCATTTCAGCCTTCAAATTTTACTATTCCCATCTCTTGTTTCTACTGAAGTTGAAGTTGCACCGGATATAATCCATCGCAGTAGTGAGCGTGAACACATCTTCTATGAGTGGTGCCGTAGCATGTGGTATCTATAGTCATAGGTTGAACAATATTTTATTTAGATTTCCATGCTTGAATTTCTAGAATTATTAAAATAAATATTTAATATGTCCTTAAAGCAACCAAATCCCCTTTCAAGAGACAAATCATCTTTGAACAAATTCGTTTTGGGTACATGTTAGCTAGAACATCTTTTGCCGGTATTGTCTTCAGCAAGCTTTGTTAGACACTCTAAAACTTTCTTCGCATTTTTGTTTGGGATTTTCAAAGATGCTTCGCATCATGTGTGCACCGACCTCATTTCATCGATGGTCGCTCAAAAAAAATCGTTAAATCCATAAGAAATTCACAAGATGAGGGCATCCAAGCATACGAATGCTAATAATTTGAGGGAAAATTGAACTTTAATATCGTGAATATTTTCTCACCATTGCTGCATTTACCCTACGTAATTTCCCGCCCTTGAATTTGGTCAAAGATGGTCGATACTCGGCAACAGAGAATTGAAGAAACCTACATTCCGTTTGGCCGGGGCTCGGTGTTTCATAACATTATCTCCACTTTCGCCGAAATCTCCGAGAGCATGTCGTAGGGGAAACACAACTTTGCGATCCTCCCCGCGAATTCATCACCCTCCCCGCGAATTGGGGTCGAAGTTTTGGGCGTGTTGAATTAATACCGGATTCGAGATACCCTTTTCAAAGAAGAAGAGTCTTCTTCCATCAAGATCCTCGTCTTCAAAAAAAAATAGGTACGTTAATCCACTTAAAAATTCATTACGCGTGTATTAATTGACTACCGGTTAAAACAAATCGCAGCCATGTGCCCATACCTTTTACATTCATGAAGCAATAAGATGTTAAGACAAAGCAGGATCTTCTGCGCACAAAAAACCCAACAATGATCGTTCAAATTTACACCAACACTCTACCATGTCATGTAATGTGGTGGGGTTAGAATTAAGAAAAATATCTCTTACAATACCCTATTCGATAAATGTTTACTCACAGAAGGACCAATTTCCCAAGTCCTAAAGAATGCTATAACATCATTGTTATATGATATATCTACAAGTACCACCGCAGCTAAGTGTCGACCATTTAACCATTTAACATAACACGGAAACTCCCGTGCTCCCAAACGACACATGACTACATATCCATGTGTTAAGTGTTCATAGGCAAAGAATGGAGGCCATCTTCAGATATAGAATCCAATAACCGTTGCAACACAAAAATAAAAACACAAGCCAACAAAGTAGCATCACGGGAAAACATATGTGTAGGAGAATTGGAGTTCAAAACACATTTTTCCCGCTCTCCCGACAAATCAAGGGGAAGTACACGTATACAACCGCAATCGCAAATAAGAGCAAAAGAACATACACATGCCCCGTCCGACTTGGTAGGATGACGTTGCACAACACCCAATACTCCCATGCTCCGAAGTGACACATGACTCACACATAACTACATATCCCCGTGTCAAGTGTCTGGCAGAACAAAGACCGATGCCAACTTCAAAATATAGAACCCAATAACTGGCTACAACACAAACAAATAAAGACACAAGCTAACAAAGGGGCTTCACAAGAGTGTGTGTACCTGGAATCGGAGTTCAAACAGACTTTTCCCGCTCTCCCGTATGAAGGGGAAGTTCACTTAAATAAATGCAATCGCAAATTAAGAGTAAAAATATACATACGACCTTTTCCGTTTATACAGTAACCAACCATTTATTTAAAATCAAGATCCTAAATTTAAATAACTGATACGTACACCAAATACCCGAGCAATTAACTAATAATTTACTTAACATCGCATCCTTTAAAGACAGACTCCAAATATATGTCGATGAGAAAGTAATCGATAAATTCAAGTAAAACGAATCAATCCATCTTCACCGCCTTCATGAATGCATCCGTATTGAAAGACATACTACAAGGTTTACATTCCGGATTCGACCATCAAAATGTTCATGCAAGCAAGAGTCCTACAACCCAAGGATAATAATTTTTCGTATAAACCTCTTTACTATAAAGGGACAATACTACGACGCCTAAACAATTCTAAGTCTCAAATAAAACCGCATAAAAAGGATTGTTCGAATAATACTCCCCACAATAACCGATGACAAGCTTGGATAAAAGACGCTGCTCCACCATCCGCCCAAATTAATTCTTTAATTTTAATTGTCAACCTACAAGAAAACAAAGATCACAAGATACAAATTGTTCCATGATTTAGGATAAAGGGAACAACAAGAAGACATTTACTTGTCCTATGACTTACTTTAAAAACTGGATATTGCACTCCAAATATATGTTGACAGAGAGAGTATTGATTAATTCACTCCCGAATTTTGATTGTCAACTCATCGCAAAACAATGAGCGTAACTCCGCTTGCACATTATACCTTCAACCATCCGCTCAAAATTACCCTCCTTAAAACAAGATGCCCGCCACCAACCTACTTTTGCAAACCAAAGAGGCTATATTATTCAAATAATAGTCCCTAAAAGCTTGCCAAGATGCCTTCGACACTACAATAAGTGAAAACAAGCTTAGACACTACACTCCAAATTACCTGCATTTTAAATGCCAACCTACCTCTCGTAAACCAAAGAGGCCATATTATTCAAATAATACTCCCTACAACATATGATGACAAGTCACACAGTATGACTTCCACCATGCGCTCCAAATTATTCGGAATTTTAAATGCCAACCTATTTCAAATCAAAGCAAGAAGACACATGGCACAATCATTCTCCGACATTCCTTATGATGGTTTCTTTGCCAATTTTTCCTTCCCCGACATTTAAACACAGGGTATGCACCGATCTCTCGTGCACTTGATTTTCAAGCTATATCAATACACCAATGGCAACAAAACTCTAAATAAAAAACAAAAAAGGAAGCTACCTGTACCGCATAGAGGTGTTCCAATGTATTCATATAAGCCGGGAGGCGCAGATTTTCTTATGACGGAGAACAACTTTGGAACGGTATACGTCGGGCAAAGACTAGAATTCGTGTTGATCCTTTGGTGTGCCCGCATCTTGCTTTTTCTTCCTTCAACAAAGCTGAAGAAGGGTGCTGAAGCCAATTTAACAAGTATTAAACCAAAACAAATTGTCACAGGATAAAACGAACTGATGACTTAATTAACTCCGTAGGAGACATATAACCTCCAAAGCAGCATTAAATGGAAATTTCCACCGCACTATCAATTACGTCACCTATAGGTTATAATGTGAATCTAGCAACCAAGAAACAAGAATACCTTCCCAAATAATGCATTCGATTGCCTATAAAAATAGTGGCCATCCAAAGTAATATTAGTTAAATTTACCATGTCATAAATGAACTCGGCGAGCAACTTCAACATCCTCCAGAGAGTCGATTAAAACTTTGGGTACAATTACACGTACGACGTTCGCTTTGCTTTTGATTCAGCCCAACATTCTATAGCAAAGAAATGTCCATATTTACGTATATTCAAATATAGAGACTATGCATGCTAATCGGCATGCTTAAACAAGTTGGTCGCATATTTATCATTTCTCATATGGCACAAAAAAGGCAAAACCGTAGGCATTACCATGCATTCGACAACCTTAAAGCTCACAATGTACTGGAAGAATGTGCATGTTCATGTGAGTGCTCCAAATGATGTAACACTTTTGGATTAGTGAGGTCATCAACGCCGTAATCAAACTTTTCATTAAGTAGGATGGAACCGTTGAGAGCCAAGCGCATTTCTCAACATTTCGGTATCAACCCAAGACAAGACCATGCACGTTCACCATTTTTTTCAATATCCAAAAATGAAGCACCGTAGAGAATGAAATTATAATTATTACAAAATTTGAACTAAGATGTTTTCCTAAATTATTTAAGAATAAAAGTACACAGTAAAAAACCGAATCACTATTATGCAATTGATCATGAAACCATAAACAAATATAGTGATCCCTAATTTAACCTTCCTACCCGAGGTAGGAGCGTAATTGAGCAAGATAAACACCAATACCGTACGATGGACTATTATTATGTGTTCTACTATGGCTAAAACCAAGGAAGTATGATTGCTACGGCACATTTTCTAGATGAACTTACCATGGAAGTTCGAATCGTATAACTATCCGATGCTTTTTTTCCACCGTGTATGGGACTATTATTTCTGGAGAACCATATTAAACACAACCTACAAAAAACTTCCCTAATCTAAAAATATAATTTGGTAGAAATATCAAAATGCCCAGAGATCAAATAAAAGAGCTAGGCTAAAAATATGATCCCTTCTAAAATTACCACGTACACTCGTAGAAAATATAAAATATATCGCCAAAGAACGCTTAGAACGCTTAGAAGTTTAACTTTGAAAAACATGCAATCAATATTCCATATCTACAAGAACTATAAAACCCAAATCCAAAAGAGGGCGAATATCACAAGAGTACAACCGCATGTGATCTACATGCCGCCGTCTATTGAAATGGCTGCAAACACCGCCGGCAGGGCATCCGCACCAAGCCACCGCAACCGCAACGTAGTTCAAAGTTAGTATCTACAAGTTCAACATCAAAGTTGAATTAACAATATATCAAAGTAGAAAACAAAGTTGACCAAGTTGGGAGAAAGGAATTAAATAAGAAACGAATTACAACGCAAACATCAATGTCGACATTGAAATCATCCATATCTTCCGATCAAGATCTATGAAAACAACACATTGAAATTATTATTTCGTGACTTCCTTGGGCATTTCACTCGTGCCAAGAAAACCCTAAACCTTGAACGACTTTATAGGCCTATAAACAAACATAACACAAAATAAAATCGAACCTCCAAACCTATGCGAGAAGAACACCGGGTGGGTGTATTTGATAATCCGTCCAAACACCCCTCCGTCCACACCGAACTACCGGCTCAAGACTTCCCGCCGGCGTTTCACCGGCAAAAATGCATGTGTTTCACCTTCAACAAATGCATTTAAGTACATCTCGTTGTCACGTTTCAGTATTAAGAAGATGTATGTATAGCCGTAATGAGGAGCAAATACGAACAATCATTAAACGTATCACACCATATCTTCCATATCCCTACGATTTCTCAAATTTGAACCGTGAGCCGGTAAGAGGGTGAGAGCGTTGTCACGTTTCGTTTCACCATTATTTCAGCATTAATTTTCACAATCGCGGGGTCGGTAAATTTGAAATTGTGAGTCGGTAAGAGGAGGAGGTGCCAAATGTCAAATTTTCAATCGGGCTCGGCGGGCGATGAGAAAGCCTCTCATCGGGCCGCAAGGAATGCGTGACATTCACCAAAAGCCAAAGAAGGGAACGCTTTTAGCCGAAGAAATTATCTCCATAGTTAATTTTAAAAATTTGGGTCTTAAACTAATGATTGCTTTTTCCTTTTACGGTTTTTGTATTTTTCTTTCCTTTAGTTAATTGAACCATTTTCTGTATATGAAATTGGAACTTTATAAAATGGCCGCTTACTTCTGAATAATCGGAGGGTAGAGAGGCACTGTGTCGTCTCTAGATTGGATCGATTACGAAGCCTTGGTCGGGCCTAGATCTTTATTATGAAGCTAATATCCTCCCTTCCATGGGTTTCCGATCACTAGCCGATTGGGCTTGGAGATAGATGGAAGCAGCAAGTTTAAACTGCTGCACCCTTCCGTTTGAGCTATTTTGGTTACGGGATCCAGGGTTTATGGAAAAGGTTAAACACCGGTGAGTTCAAACTCGTAAGGCCATCATAAAATGCATTCGTTCCAGCTTGCGCTCAAACAATTAAAAGCGTAAATTAAACGCTCGGAATCGTTTAGAATTTGGCAATATTCACCAAGACCAAATCGACCGCAAAGTCAAAATGAAGGAGATACAACAACAAATAATTTCAAGGGTGAATAGAGGAGCTAGCCCCGGAGGAAGGGCGCATCAGTGACCAAGAAGAGAGACTAAGCAAAGAGGAAATACTTTGGAAGCATAAATATCGAGTCCATTGGTTGAAAGAAGGAGACCGCAACACAAAATTCTTCCACAAAGCTATGTCATAGCCGTACGACAACACAATAGAATATTTTCACTAAAAACAACAAATGGAAAACGCTTAATCAAGCACGAAGATATGGAGAGCGAGCTGGTAACTCATTTCAAAGATCTTCTTACCGAACCCTCCCGAACCGACAGCAACACCAAAGATAATGCCGCACATCCCTCATATGATCACCAAGAGTAAACGTAACTTAGCCTTGCTTCTCGGAAGTCACTCTACAAGAGGTTGAAGAAGTGGTCATGCACTTACCTAAGAATAAAGCTCCCCGGGCCCTCGACAGATACACTGCTGAATTTTTCAAAGTCGTTGTCTTTCATCGGTCCGCATATCCTAGAAGTAGTAGAATAATCTAGACGAACCAAGAGAGTTTATCCGCCTTTGAATGCCACTTTTATTACTCTTATCCCCAACAACAAAATGTGATACCTGTACCGTTTCGGCCGATAGCCCTTTGTAACGTTATCTATAAAATCCTATCCACCATTATGGCAAATCGGTTAAAACCTTTGCCGCCAACTATCATATCCCCGAACAAACAAAGTTTTGTCAAAGGAAGACAAATCTTGGATGGCATTGTGGTAGCCTAGGAAGCAATCCATACACTTAAGAAAGACAAACAAGGGGCCGTTAATCAAGTCGATTTATCTAAAGCATACGATCGCATAAGTCGGCAACATTCTCGATCGAGGTGATGCAAGCCGGTTCGATCACGTATGGCTCCAATGGTTACGCTCTCTCGAACAACCAATGCAAGCCATTTGGCAAAGATCAATGGAAAATATTAGAGAAAACCATTCTAGTAGAAAGTCGGGATGATGAAGATCGGGTACCGTAGGTATTGAATCTCAAATCCTTAGAACATCTCAACCTTAAGCCGCAAATGCTCCACAAAGGTTTATGGAAGTATCGACCCCTAATCAATCTATTGAGGAACAATGGCTACCACCTCAACCAAGCTTTATAAAACTCAATTATGATGGGGCTTCCAAAGGAAACCCGGGCAAGGTGCTCGTGAGGGGATTTTCCGTAATTGTGCGTATGTCGGTTTTATGCTTTGACTTAGGCCACACCACAAATAATGAAGCCGAACTTATGGTCAGTACAAGGGCTCCTCATAGCTATCAAAGAAATTATCAGAGACTCATAGTTCGTAGAGATTCGGCAATGGTAACAGTATTCTTCAAATTGCGTTAAGGTACACCCCGGGAGAAAATATCGCAAAGTTGAGGACCGCAAAGACTTTATACAAGAAGTAAGCAAATTACTAAATCAGATTCGAAACATTTACTCAAGTCATATCCAGAGAAAAGGCAATGCACCCGCGGATTATATGGCCAACTGGAGATGCCAACACACATCGTCCCATAGACGCCGGACCTCCGATGCCATATGGGATGTGGAGCATTCCCTATAGTTGATTATAAGTGGTGATTCCAACCCCCGATCGGGGTGTACAACATGCAACGGAATGGCCACTTGGCTTTAAACCGGCCCGTGTAATTAAGAGGAGTTGTCGGATCACCGTCCCTCTCGATCAACGAAGTGTGTGATATCACCAAGTCATGATTTTTCCGCACTATCGCTAGGGCCGGGTATGTCGAGAGGAGAGGGAAGGTTGTAGTTAAGGTAAGGCCGCCCTTCCTCGCACTCAATTGTTCATGCTTTGTTTGCATGCAAACGCTTGGAGCCAGCAGAGGAGGACACGGCTCGATCATTCTCTCAACCTCGGCTACACGCCTGCAGGCGTTCGTTATCCCTTTTATTCCTCGAACATGGTTTTAGGCTTGGACTGTCTTACCTTCGTAATCAAGATAGATGGGGTTTTGATATAATTACTTGGTTTTACACTCCCTTTTTAAGCCCCGTTCTTCCTTACTGTAGATCCTTCCATTCGGCCTGCGAAATACCCTCGTCTTTTGTCAACAAGATGTGGGTAGGTTAGGGGTCTTAATCCATGCAAGTCATAATAATTGTCCGTGTGTTCTCAGGATACTTTTCGAGCACATTTATGTTTAGAGGGATATTGTGAGAAATAGCTACCGTGTTACTTGCTTGTCGTATTTCTCCTCAATTTCGTTGTTCGTGGCTATAGGAAGACCGAAGGGGTTTGGATTTTGAAGAGGAATTGTCGCCCTCTCGAATTTCCTTCTAGTCATCGCTCTCACTTACTCCTACAAGAATGTTGTGGTTGCACTTGGTTACCCTGCTATAAAGAGACCGACTCTATTCCCTATCAATTTAATTGTCCGTATCACCCACCTTTCCCATATGAAGAATTTGGATACCGTCAGTATCTTCGAAAGTTGCTTGGCCGAGCCGCATGAGTACATCCTTCCGTTCATTGGCCGTTCGTTACCCTCTTCTCTCAAAGAAAATAGATACACATCCCGCACTTATCCTCGATGGGCTAGGCCACGCTCCCCGCACTTATCCCGATGGGCCAGCTTAATATAAACTCCTTCATGCATTCATCTTGCAGCTTCTCTCGTTATTTCAAAGGATACCTCCTCGATCATGGGGAAAAGAAGAACCCGCCGTACTCCGAGTGAGTGTGTAAACAAATGATACAAATGAGTATATTCCAAAGAAGCGAGGCAGAAGACTAATCGTAGTCATCCGGAAACTCTCGCAAACACCATGTCTTGGGTAACTCCTCCACCGTGCGTCAAGAAATAAGAGGATGGGAGAGATATACAAAGGTAACCAGAGAATAATGAAAGTGAGGTCGAGATTCTAGATTTTATCACGTACTCCGGTAACACTCGAGGGTCAAGCCACTCCCTCTTTCATCAAACCATTCACACTTATTGGATTGTTAAATGCCTCATAGCAAAAGCAATGCAGTAGTTTCCACCGTAAATTGTTAAGATGTGATACCAAAGAATGAACCAAGCATGCCAAGCATTCAATATTTACTCATTGCAACCAGACTAATTACAACATATTAAGATCACTCAATATCAAGGACAGACCGTGTTAATAGAATGGATAATGTGCTAGGTCGTATTGAGAAGACTCTCCAACAAATGCAACAGTTGACATGCCCGGACAACCGAGAAGGATCCCCGCCCTTGTACCCTCATTTGATAGTTCACTTTCTTTGGCCTTATCTTTGTTGTAAATGTGAATATGTATATGAATTTTCCTTATATAATCAAACATGGAGGATGTAGGAAGATGTATAGCCCATGCTAGGTATAGACAAATGAAACAATTCCAAACTTTGGTATGCTTTTCATGTCATCGCTGGCCAACAGACTCACGGCAAAAGTTGAGGCCATCATGATATTGTTTTTTGTAATCCTGCCTCTTTTTATTGTATGAAAATAGAAAGGTCCCACCTAATTAACAAAAAAAAAAAATTGGCACTTTATAAAGGATTTTTATAGAGGCTAACGAATCCAACTATGACGTAGTATGTATATATAAAATACTAAAAGAAAAATAAAATAAAGTGATATCTAGTAAATAAAAAGACAACTCAAGTAGCTAATTTATAAATGGCATAAAAATCAACTAGTATATATTAGTGGGAGAAATACCTACATCATGATACTTCAATAAGTTAATGAATATGCACGTGCTTTAAGTTAAGTAGCATAACTGTTCACTATATGTTTTAATTTGAAGTATTTACCATTGACTCACATATACCACGCTTTGCTTTGAATATCAAAACTAGTAAGTGAATATTTCCCCACTAGAAGAATGAGAGCATAACATATTAAAGTGTGAAGTGTTTTTTTTAATTAAAAAAAATGTTTTTGGTTTGATAAAAAGGTTGAAAAAAAATTGTTTTGTGAAATTGGATTATTATATAATTTAATTATATCCAATTATATTATCGTGTTTTTTTAATAATATAAAAACAATTATTAATAATATTAATATGATTACTTTTTAAATTTCTTATGATATCTTTATATTTGATATAACCATTGAATTTTTGGAAGTATGCAGTTGTTGTGAGTGGAAGAGTTGAAATCATTCAACGTCCCTCTTTCTCCTTCCACCTCCTCCTCCTTAAATGGCAATTCCCGTATCAACAGACAACTATGTATGACCAACTTAGTCAACTGAGTCAACTGTCCAATAGAATATGACAAACATTTCAATGCATTGCAGTATCGTATGCTCAATTCCTTTAGGTTCTTCAAGTCCCCCAAACAAGCCGGCAAACAAGCTCAATGCATTGCAATCTTCTATCCCCAATCCTTCGGGTTCTTTAAGTCCCCCAACGAAGCCGGCAAACATTTCAATGCCTCGGGGGCAAATATCCACAATTTCTCTGCCACATACAAAAGGCGGCAGCATCTCCAGCAAAGGCCCTCCCACCACCAGAACTTCCAAATCACTTAGCTCTTCAATTGCAATTGGAAATTCTCTTAAATTTGTACCTTTCAAATGTAACTATTCAAGCAACCTCTGATGAGCCACTTGCATGGGGAGAACTTCAATTTTTCCACAGCTAGTGAGATTTATGTACTCAAGTGTGCATATATCTCCTAGGGTTTCGCTCGACATGTTTAAATTAGTGCACAATTGAAAATCAAGATATTGGAGTTTAATTAATTTACCGAAGGAATCGGCGCCCAAAGCCAAGCACCAATACGCTGATGTGAAGGAGATTACTTAAATTAATTAAATATTTGGCAACATTTATAGAGAGAGGCACTAAATCCGCCTAGATCCGTTGAAGGTTGGTTAAACTACTAAAAGAATCAAGTGTGCTCTTCAGCTGCAATACCCGCATGCCTCGATGTGGTGGAGGTCAAGTTAACCATCACACTCCGGCAATGACTTAATATTTGAGCATTGGTTTAATACCATACTTTAACCACTCCAGAAGGAAAAATTCTTCTGGAAATTTTGTGAGAGGCACTAAATCATTGTGAGCATTCTCAAGATGTCTAATCGCAATCCGTCTGTGCTTCACCCTCCCTATAGACTTAGGAATCTCGAAGAGGGGAGCCTCAATCTCCAACTCCCGCAACTGTAACGATGTCTGCAAAATGTTCACAAAAATATAAATGTAATATCGTTCTCATCAAACAAACCCTCACAACACGTTGGAGACACTACTACACTAAGGTTACTTTTAAGACATTTTTTTAAGACAAAAGAAATCTTTTGTCTTAAAAGGTTACTTTCTATTTTAGTTATTTTACAATAAAATTTAATATTAATTGAATTGTCTTAAATATAAAATTTAAGACAAAAACATATAAAATATTTTAAGACAAAAATTTATATTTAAGACAAAAGTTGTTTGAGACAAAAATATTTTAAGACAAAACTTTATATTTAAGGCAATGGTCACTTAAGACAATGACAATTAAGACAAAATTCATTTAAGACAAAACCATATCAATTTAAGACAATATTATCTAACACCTACAAAATTGACTCTGATTGTGCACCCTAAGTCTGCCAACTTGCAGGTTACTATTGTCTCGCACCTATACCAAGGTTGTTATTTCACTTACCATTCACGTTAGCTTATATAAAGACAACAATTTGTTGGGCTCTTCGTTTTGGTGGGGTAGCCGATCATGAAGGACGTGACAACTTTTCTGCGTGCAAGATTTCTCGGACATCAATTCCTCTTATGTCCTTCGATCTCTCCTAATTCGATTAGACACATCTCGTATGTCATTGACCCACAGCCAACCTCTTTGGACAACCGAGTGCCAGCTAAGAATCTCATAACCTTAGTTTTAAAGTCTATCTAAGCATATTATTTGTTGTGCAAAATATATGGGATTGTTCAAGACAAGCCATTTTCCCCCAATGTAAATGTGATCACACATTGTATGATATCATCATGTACAAAAGCTATAGTATATCTTCTTCCTTATAGGAATTCGGAATTTGATACGAGTTCGTTTATTTTTCAAAATTTGAAGTTAAGCTAAGTTCATTCAACATCTGCTTTTGTTGTCACAAACAAAATATGTACATCGGTTTTTCAAGACATTCATTTGCCCCAACACCGTCACACTCGCATGTTGTATTATATCACCGTGTACAAAAGCTACATAATATTTTCTTCCTCTAAATAGGAGATAAGGAATTTGATACAAGTATGGTTAGTCTGCAAAATTTGTAGCTAAGCTCCAACTTTAAATTTGTGCTTCTTAAATTACAACAACTAGTTTTCACTCTTCTCGATCTAGATTGTGTTCCCTTGTTGAAGTTTTGGATATAGCCTCCTTTCGACTACAAATTCTTCGACACTTAATTGAAAATAGTTTCTTCCTCAAGAACAAATCATTAAGTGTGTTGGTCTTCACGTCGTTCTAAAAATAATTAGGTTGTCTTTACACTAGTTAAATTTTAAACATAGATATGAATTTTATAGTTAGTCATAGAGGGATATGTCACATTTTGGGTCTCCATGAATAGGATCCTCAACCATTCTAGTTTTTCCATAAATACTAGTGGACATGGACATGGTATGATATCCTAATATTCCTTGGTCTCCATAGATGGTAGGATTCAAATATGGGAAAATAAATGCTACCTTTTATCTCTTATTAGTAGTAATTCTAAATTAACAAAGTATGTAAATTTGATTTTCTCCTATGTAACATTTTCTTTCTCTCTGATCGAATTGATACTTTCATACTCAGCTCTAAATTTCATTTATTGACAAGATTAGCACAAGTGGTGTGTTCCTTGTCCTGACTTGAACACTTAAAGAAGTCAAACTCCTATCTACTTTTTAGGTTAGGGTTGAGTTGCATTTTCTTTAGGGGTCAAGTTGAGTCTCTAGCTAACAAAGTGGTAGTTGTTGATATTGTGGGAAGAATCGTCGAAGATCTAAAAGATGGAAGTGAACAATTGAAAGGTAGTTTTCAACTCGGGAAGATTCAAATATTGATTATTCGCATCTAGAGTAGTCGTCATCGATGGAATACTTTATGCCTTCCAAGAGAAGGATTCACTTCAGTGATGATGCCAATGTGATGCCGAATGGATTTATTGCTGTGGATTTGTGAATGCTTTGCCGTAGAGTCAAAACCATACTTTTTGGTACCAACAAGGGAGACTAAATAAGAAGAGTGCAAAGGTTAGACAACATGTCCTTGTACCGCGTAGAAGTCTTGTGAAAATATATAATGAGCTCAACCCTTTAAAAAGACCAATAAGAAATGCACACAAACATTATAAGAAGTGACAACTTTGGTTTTAGTTTTCCATAAAACCATTCCCCCGCACACAAACAAATATTTTATTTTTTCTCAAAACCTTTGCAAATTTTTGATATGCAAACCTTCCCATGCAACCTGATCTAAACTAGATTGCATATTCGTGAAGTCCGATGGACAGATCTATCGATCAAATTTCTAAAATATTCCAAAATATACAATGAATATTAAAATACAAAGACAAACTTTAGTTTTTTTCAACCCTTATGTTGATTTGATATGCAAGGTTACATTTCTAGCTTGCCCATTTTATGAAGTGTGTGAAGTTTGAAGTTCATAGTATATTTGAGCTTCGTACTTATAGGTGCATATCAAATCCTTATTTTCATTGCTGTGCTAATTGTTTCCAATTACCACCGTCTAATTAGTGTACACCGTGTAGTTGCACACATAAACCTCATTACACAAAAACATACATAAATCGTTACTCAAGAGCTATCATACTCCTCATTTCATATTTTCATTATTATCATAGGCCCGCCTTAAATATGAAAGGTGGAAAATTGTGGTGTTTATGGGTCATTCCATTTGAGGGGGTATTGCTTCTTTAGCCATGATATGCATGTTGTATAAACATATGCATCCAAGAAAGCCTAAATATATTGTATGCATCACAATTGGCTTCACTTTCATTGGTGACAAAATTTCGGCACAACGAGTCCATTGTAGAGGTGAGAAGAGTTGTTTTTCCATGTTGTTTTAGGATGTGATGTATTCTCTCAATCTTATCGCCCTTTCCGTATCCGTGTGTAAGCACCTAAAGACATGGTTTCCCTATTGGAAATCCACAGAGAGTGGAAGGTATTTCATGGATTCCATCGACACAACAACGAAAGAAGCCCTCTAAACACAGATGGCATTAATCGCCTTGTCAGTGACCGTCGTCTAGCATTGTTTGGCCATAGTGAATTAAAACAGTTGCGCTCAACATGAGTCCCAAGAACCCCTTCATAGTTTTTGTAATGCCTCTCATGAAAGTAAGCCCTTATAAACCATTTTGGCATTATATTTTATGCTCTAGGATTGGTGGAATTAAGATAGAGAATCATTTTTCTTTGTTGCCCATCATATTTTATGCCCTTCAAAATTCAGATGCTAATTTGGAAGAGCACATCTTAGAGCATGTTGGTTGTAATAATATCTAACCCAATGCCTTCAAAAACATAGTGAGGTTCCATGAGCTTTCAAAGTTTCCTTTGTCACGCGTAGGATAAATTTGTCAAGACAGGAGGATCGTAACACAATTAGACGCCTTTGGATTTGGAATTCAGGTAAGCATTGTTGAATTTCATTCTTAAATTCAATTTTTCTTGTGTCTTTCCTACAATAAAGTTTGAGTATAATATCCCACATTATACTACATGTATGATATGCATGTGGTATTCAAACTAGAATAACATTGATATATTAGTCATGGGAATGTAAAGATTGTAAACTAACCCTTTCATATATTAGAACAAGTTCAAATTATGAAATATGGAATCCTATAATAATTATATAAGAACTAACTTTGGATACACATGCATGTGAACAATGCACTTGAATATATATAGTCTTACACAACTACACTAGCAATACACTAATTACTTTGTACTTTGAAATTGTTATCCTAATTGTTGTCTCTGGTTTTGAAATAATATGGGCTTAATTTACGAATGTAAATTAAATTCTATAAATATTTGTGGATCTCCAATTCCAAGGTAACAATGTAATTGTTTAAGTGTACATTTTTATCTTCTATTTTCTATGAAGGAAGTAGTTTTTAGGGAAATTTTAATGTAATTTATATTTTAGAAACACTTCCTCTTGAAATTAATTGGCTAGGTTGCAATACTATGAGGAATGATTTTGTTTAATATTTTTAGCTTAGGAGGGAAAGTCTATGATTAAATTTGGCTAATTTTTTTGTTGTGTTATGTAGTGACAAAATCATAACCTATTTGATACAAGTTCAATAGGATATTCTTTAAGAAGTTCCAGAAGAAGCAATTTAATCTAGTGAGATTAATTATGATGTGATTCCAGGTAATAAAAAAAAACTACTCACACACAGAGAAGCTAGGTGGTCTACAGGAGCTTGGTATGCATTGAAGTTCATGTTTTGGCAAAAAATTTGAACTTTCACAGTTATATATCTGGTTTAGTCGAAAATGGATTGATATCTTCCTCAATGTGGACTACCAGCTTGTTTTCCAATTCTTCAATCAGTTCATGGTTGTCTTGGATTCCCTTGTGATCATCTAAAACTACCAACTCCAATGCCATCAGCTTTATCCCAGTGACCTCCATTTCTTTGTTCAGTTCTTTCAGGCCCTTCTTATTTCTGATTTCTCTCTTCCAATTTATAAACACATACAAAAAAGCTTTGACAAACCACTTTCTTTAATGAAATGGCTACAACGTAAATACTTCTCCATGGAAAAAAATTCCTAGGGTCCTGCAATGGCTACAACGTAAATACTTCTCCAATGGCTACAACGTAAATTCTTCCTTGTGTTCTCTGCCAGTCCCTAACACTTCCTAGCACATGTTGGCACACCTTAGCAACTGGCACATCTTGGACGCATGTCGCCCTGACACTATAGCATGACTTAGCACTACCTAACATACCATGTCACTCCCTCCTCGACACACCTACAACTCGCTAACACTTTCTGTCACACAATCTTATTCATTCATTTATGCATTTTGACCTAATGCTCTGTTATGTTTTCATGGCACTCCCTAACACTCCTTAGCATGCATTGGCACACCTTGGCACTTGGAACATCTTGGTATGCTTCCCTAGCACTCTATCATTCCTTGGCACTTCCTAGAATTCCTTTTCACTCCCTTCTTAGCACACCTGGAACTCGCTGATACTTTATTTCCATGCATTTGAAACTAGTGCTCCCTTGTGTTTCCCTGTCACTTGGCCCTCAGACTCCCTAGCATGTGTTCATGCCACACCCTGACACATGGCACATCTTGGCATGCCTATCATGCCTTGGATTTTCCTAGCATGTGTTAGTACTTCTAGGCATTCCTTGCCACACTTTGGTATTCCTTAGCTTTCATGCCGTCATAGATAGCCTTAATTTTTTGTGACTTAGGAACCCAACCAAGTCATTGGCAAATCAATGTTGTGCCCAACCTAAAGTTTCCCTTTCTCTGAAACTAATTTTTCCAACCCTTTATTGTAACCATAGGATTACCTCCTACAAGTATTATTTTGGCCTTCTCCTAACACACTTTATCCTTGAGACACTTGGAATTCATTGACACTCCTTGGCAAACACTCTTATTCGTTCATTTCCATGTATTTTGACCTAGTTCTCCCTTGCGATGTCTTAGCACTCCCTAACACTCCTCAGCATGCATTGACACTTTCTAGCATGTGTTAGCATACCTTTTCATTCCTTGGCATGCACCGACACTCCTTAGCTATCATGACCTCACAATTACCCTTACTTTTTTTGGGACTTGGGAACCCAACCAAGTCTTTCCTTGACTATAACAACTTGACAAAGTTACGGTTACTACAACTAGATTCTTCCTTGTTCACCTAAGAAATGAATATAACTCATATTAGACTACTCATGTCCAATTTCAACTTATCCCACTTAAAAAGTTACAAGTTACCAATTCAAGGCTCACGCCCAACTGTGGCCATAAAACAATTAAGAAACATAGTATACATCTTGACATGCCATAGCACCTGACACATCTAACAATCCCTTGGCACTATGTGGGACATGTTATCACCCCCTGCATTTCTTGGCATGCTTTGGCACTCCCTCGCACACCCTACCACTCCCTAACATGCCCTGGCACTCTAGCATGCCTTTGCACTGCCTAACATATAACTTTGTCAATGCCTCCTTAGCACACTTAAAACCCACTAACACTCCCTATCACACACTCTTATTCGTTCATTTCCATGCATTTTGATGTAGTTCTCCCTTGTGTTTCATGACACTACCTTATCAAAAAACAACTTGTTGTTTAAGATGGCTAATTGGTTGCAGAAGCTCAACATCTGGTTATAAAAGTTTCTATTAGCTACTAAGGAAACAATGCTATTATAGGTTTTAGTAGACATAGATCATTCTTGGTATTTGACTTTTATGATGACCTCTTCTTACCAATCCATGCGATTGTAAATTTTTTGATATTTTTGATATTACCAAGTAGATCTAGTTGGCAAGATATGCAATGAAACTAATTTTATATGTAGATGGCCTTATTCTTATTGCTAAATCTACAATATATTTGAGAGAACACTTCAAAGATTTGGAACTCTTTTGTCAAGATGTGGGAATGCAAGTAAATTCCATGAAAACTAAACTCATTATTTTTTTTTTTAAAGAAAGAAATAACATGTTACTTTTCTCTTTGAGGACAACCCTTTTGAGGTTGTAGATGAGTACAACTATCTAGGAATTGATTTCCACTATAGGCTTAGTTGGGAGACATTTAGATCAAAGAGAATCCAAGGAGGTTAGAAAGCTTTGTACCTTCTTCAGAACACCCTCTTTGGTTTATTAGTGGTTCCAATTATCCTCTATGGTAGTTAAATATGGGGGAACAACATGTCAAGCCACAAATGGAAACAAATAGAAATAATGCAAAAGCACCTAAACACAAGTATCCTTAAAGTCAAATAAATGGTCCCATATGACATCCTCTTAGCTGAGGCTGGTATGTTTCCAATTGAGGCTTCAACGATCATTAATGTGCTAAGTTACCCAAAAAAGGTTGAAAATATAGATAAACATTGGTGGCCCAACTCGGTTGTTGAAGAAGATCTAAATCACCGGAAAAAAGACATGGATGAAGCAAAATAGAAAGTGGTTGGGAAAATGGGACATAAATTTAACCCCTAACCCCCTAAACACCTAAAACCCTAACCCATTTAACACCCTAAACCCTAACCCCTAAAATCCTTAACTTCTAAATCCCTTAACCCCCTAAACCTCTAAACCCCTAACCCATTTAACCCGATAAACCCTAAACCTCTAACCGCTTAAATCCTAATTCCCAACCTCTAACCCATTTAACCCCCTAAACCCCTAACCCATTTAACCCCCTAAACCCTAAACCCCTTACCCCTTTAACCCCTAAACCCTAAACCTCTAAACCCTTGACCCTTAACCCCTAAACCCATAACCCCTAACCCATTTAACCCCCTAAACCCCTAAAACCCTAACCCGTTTAACCCCCTAAACCCTAAACCTCTAAACCCTTAACCCCTAACCCCTTAAACACTAATTCCCGACCCCTAACCCATTTATCCCCCTAAAACCCTAACCCATTTAACCCCCAAAACTCTAACCCCATTAACCCTTAACCCAAAAACCATAAAATATTTAACTGCTAAATCCCCTAACCCCCTAAACCTCTAAACCCCTAACCCATTTAACACCCTAAACCTCTAACCCCATAACCCATAACCCCTAACCCCTAAAATCCTTAACTGTTAAATCCCCTAACACCCTAAACCCCTAAACCTCTAACCTGTTGGCTCCCCGTGATTTGCAAGATTGGAAAGAACAAACTCTGTAGGGAACCATATCAGACCACTTTGGAGTCCAAGGACCTAGCCTTCCTGGACTCAGAGAGGGCTCTCTCTATGTATGTGTTTGTAGATGATGTATCTTTCTGCTTTTGTTATCTGATTTTAGGCTAATTGTGAAGTTCTAGGACTTGTTTGTTTGTTTGTTTGATTGGTTGATAGATCAATGGTGTGATTTAATTGAGGGAGTTTTTCAATTGAATAGATAGATTGTGAGAAACATTAATCCATTGGGCTATGGATTCATAAAAGGATTTAATTGTTCATCAACTCTGCAAGGGTTTTCATAGGGCAAGCTAACTATATCAAGTGGATCTCTTATATTAGATGGAATATGAAATGACAGTAAGTTGTGAAAACAATAGAACTAAAGGGCAATTAAGAATCCTTTAACTCTACTTTAAACAAGAAAAGTCTTTTAGGTAACTGTTTGAGACAAACCAAAGGATAGGGCATACCATAGACTTCTTTGGCCAGACTTTAATAAGAAAATCTTTAAGACAAAAATCCAGTAATCCTAGAATTACTTTCAGAAAAAAAGAAAACATTCAAGATAACAAGGAGTGCAACTAAAGAGCAATATAGACCTGTCTTCACTAATCAAACACTCTAAAGACGTTCAAAGTAACAATTCGATACAAACCAAAGGACAGGGCATACAATAGAATTCTTTGGCTGGAATCTACTAAGTAAACTTCAAAGAAAGGCCTTAAAAAACAATATTTCAAGCTACACCAAAGGACAGGGCATACCATAGACTTCTTTGGCTTGACTCTATTAAATCATTTCCAAGACAACAAGCTAGGTGGAACCAGAGAGCAATTAAAAATTCTCCAATCAGACCTTACAAAAGAAAACGTTAAGATAAATAAAGCAAACAGAATCAGGGTGCCAAGACAACATATCCTAATCTAAATTTATGTTCTTTTATTAGAGAAATAATGAACAAAATGGAAAACAGAAGGAAAACATTTTACAAAGAAGGATAACTTCACCATTAACATAGCTTAAGAATCCTGTGAATGTGCTTGTATTACTGATGTTCAAAACAGTTGCATTACTCAAGTACAATAGTTCTCTGCAACTTAGAGTTTTCTCAAATCCAGCCTAGCAGCTCATCAATTAGCAATCCACTAACCAGCCAGCCAACCAACCAACCAACCAACAATAGAAATGAATATTACATATAGTATTTATCTAAAAAATGAGGAGGTGATCTTAAGCTAGGGTTTGAGATGTGTATTTATTACAGAGTTAATGAGTTTTTGACCTTTAAGACCATGCAAGGCCCAAGGAAAATTATTTGAGATTGACACACTGTAATAATAACTCATAACTTAACTGTTTGAGCTAACTTTTGGAAATATTTGACTTTTAAGGCTTTTTAATAACTTTTACAATATCTGCTGAGTAGTTGAGAAATATCTCTGACTGTTTCAATAATTGCTGATGTCTTTATTTGAATAAAACATGATGTAGGTGTTTATATGTGTCCTTTGAAGAAGTAATTGCTTTGGTTTAATCACTCGAATCTACCTATGTGTTGATATGTCTTTGTTTTATCCTTTAAACTCCTGTTTAAGTCTTTTAAAATTGATTTGTCTTCATTTTCTGCTTCATCTTTGCCTCTTTGTCTTCTAATCTTTGATTAACCTCTTTAATCCTTGAATTATCCTTAATCCTCTGATTATCCTTCACTGTCACGGTCTTCCAACAGTTTTCTTCCTTTGCATGCTTCTCTGTCTATATTTGTTTTGTAGTGGAGCATCTTCTGTTGTTGGAGGGCATAAATAACCATGAATGGTCATGAATTATTGATGATTATGTATGATTTTATGCCTTTGGCCCTTTAAATAAAACAATTCTCTTTGGATCGTCACCCATATCACTCATTCAGTCAATTTCGGACCCTTGGAATGCATTTCTTGCATTCCTGCCATGAAAGAGATGACTTGAATGAAGACTGATTTTAGGCTAGGTATGTGTGCAAAAGAGTTTGATTGATTTTAAGGGTGTTTTCTTGGCTCAAGAGGAAAGGCAAATTTGGGTCTGGGGAATGAGGCTCAGTTTTGCAGAGATCTGAATGGGGCAAGGTAGGAAATTGATTTGACACTTCAATTTGAAATAAATGGAGAGTTGAGACAGGTGAGGAGTTGAAGAGGGCAAGAAACCTTCAGGGATCCTCTTCAAACAGCTGAAAACATAGAAAATTAAACAAACCCTAGGTAGAGCACTGCAAATTTTAATGAATTCTACCTTTATCCTTGTTTGTTTAATTTAAGAAGAAATAAGAGAGAAAATGGTATACATAATACACCAGTAGACTTACATTTATAGATAGAAACACACTATCAAAGAAAAATTCCACGTGAATCCCATAGAGTGCTGCAAACCCTGGTCTATTCCTTTGCCAAACTGAAGAGATGAATGTACAATGATGCTCAAAGCATTCTCAAAAGTCCAACCATGCTAATGACTGAAAACCCACAAGATATAGACAAACAATAACTCATCCCAGCCTCTAGGGGTCGAGCTCACAATTTTAGGAGCTATTCCAACAAAATCTAAACTGAGAACTAGAAAGTAGGCAGTGGAACAGCTTGCCTCTAAAAACTAGGAAACCGATTCATTTAGTTGCAAACTACCTTTTGATAGATGAATCTACCTCTATGAGTGTAAATTTAGAAAAATTACATCAATATCCATTAAACTACATTAAATTACATCATGAGTTTGACATTTAGAAGTAATAAATTCAAACTATCAAAAACTAGGCGAAAAACAGAGTTTCTGGGTCAAAAATGAGCAAAATCCTCCAATGCATCGCGCCTGATTTCTCTATGCGTCGTGCCAGTTTGCAGCTGATTTTGGAGGCATTCCCAATGTCCAAATTTTCTCCAAGTGGGCTGGTCTTCCTGTTTACTTTCCAACACAAGTGGAATTTCTAAATTTGGCTTCCATTTGCCCCTCCAAAACTGAGTTCTCCCAAGACTGCTTCCTGTGTGTCAAAAAAGGGGCAAAAAGGTCATTTTTGGGGTGTTTTTGACCCTTTTGGAAGCCCAAAACCTATCAAAATTTCTTGGCCATTGGTAGGCATGCATATTTTTCCATGAAAAATCTAAAAATGTTGAGTTTGCATCAAAAGGAGTCCCCTATCAAAAGCACGCGCCAGGTGGCACGGCGCATAGAGCAGAAAAGTCTGTTTTTAGGTCAAAATTTTCAAAAATGCAAAAAGTGTCCCAAATTTTTTGAAATTCGGGCTGAGTGTTCTTCATCAATGTGCTATGTTGTGCCAAGGAAGCCTCAGCCAATATCTGAAGTTTATCATGCTCTTTTCGCATCCTCGATGCCTTCTTCAACTTGGCCTTCAAGATCTTGATTCTTACTTTGCAAACATGATTTCTCGCCCAATAATGATTGGCCATGTGCCTCAACATATTTTTCTCTTTGTTGGCCTTCTCCAACAGTTTTTCCAAATGCATATTTACCCTTTCAAGCCAAGTTTCACGATCAGCTTCAAATTCTTGCTCAAGTGATGTCATCTTGGTTTTGCTCCTTTAGGCAGCTTGTCGGTTATCTCGTATGTTTCGCAGCTCCATAATGGCTTGTTGATCCTCTAGCTTCTTATTTCTTTACTCAAGGTATTTGATTATCCGCTGGGCTCTTTGTAGGTTGAGGGACAAAGTATTTATCTCCGCCCGTTGCTCTCGAATTATCTCTCTAAGCTTTGAGCTTGGTGAGCCCAAATCAGTGTCATCCTCCTGAATGAGAATGAAATCTGTCTCTTGCCCTCCTGAAGGCCCCTCATCATGTATTGGCCTCTTACCCTTGTCCTGTACCCGCACTGCTGATGGAGGAAGCGAGACCCCTTCCACCCCGGGTGGAGATAATACTATCTTGGCTGCTGTAAACAACCCTCTAGTGCCCTTTTGATAGGTGACAAACACCGGCACACTAGAGGTCTGTGTCTCATGACCCTCCTACTGATGTGAAGGTCATCCTGTCTCATGAAAAGCTTCCGGAGGTACCTGAGGAGCTGTGAAGAACTCATGAGAAATGAAATTCTCCCATGAAATATCCTACAAACCAAGCTGATGCATAACCACAATTTTGATGAGTGCAAAATGATAGATACTGTTATACTGCTTCTCAGGAATTTTCTTTTGCACTAGGGTGGTCATCTTCTCAATATTTCGGCACATGAAGTAGGGGAGGTTCATCATTCTTGCCCTGGTAAAATGCATCAGCAATCTGATGTGATAGGCATATAGACGAGAAAACTAGCCCTCAGAGTTGAAATATTTGATTATGAGTTTCATCAAAGGGGCGTATGAATTTTTCAGGTACCGAAAGGGAAAAACTCTGCTGAGTTGTCTCAAAAAACCAGGCTTGATGTATGGCTCATAGTTTTCCTTTTCAATTTGCTGCATTTTATTCCATTGTTCTCTGAAATTTGGAATACAGTTGCTAGAGAGATAGACTCCAATGTCAAGGTGAATGTCACACCTGCAAGAGTGACTTGGCCATTATGTAGATGAAGCACAAACAATCTGGCCAACTCATGATGGTACTGGACTCTAGCAACCATCTCACAAAAATGATAACGAGACTGTTGTTGGAAACATGTGATAGCAAGAGGGCAAGCCTGCAGCTCAAAAAGTGAAGTAGGCTCTTCCCGTACATGTTTACCACTCTTGTGAGGTCTCCTTGGTGCATGCAATTCGGTTGGAGAGTCACTGTGTGTTTCTTCATCTCGGTCATAAGAGGAATCTGACTCCATGTTTTCCAAAGTTTGTGTCATCTTAGATGAGTATGAAGAGGTTTAGGTGTCTTTGTTTTTTTGCTTTGCTGCCAAGTGTATGAAAATGTGTGAGGGACTATGAAGGGAGAGGGTAAGAGGGATTTTTGGAATGTTGCCAATTGGAATTTGGGGAATTGAAGAGTTTTAGGGACAGTTTCTAGGCTTTTGGGATAGTGATTGGGGTTTGGGAATTTAGTAGCTAGGGTTTGGGATAATGGGAATTGGGATAGGAGTGAATGAATTTAGGGATATAGGGGATAGGGAAATGGTTTGATGAAACTAGAATAGCAGTGAATGAATAAAAAGGTGAGGGAGTGATGGCCACAAAAAACTAATTTACAAACCCTAAGCAATCATGTCTTGAGCATAAAGTAGGGTTTGAAATTTTTTATTAAATCCTCATAAACATCTTAAGACACATGTTTATTGGCATTGGAAAAGTTGTTTGACTTATTTTGGACCGGAGGAAACCGAGAAATTTGGAGATTTGAATGAAATCATGGTGAAAATAGCTTGCAGCTCTACACGCTGCACCCGTTATATGCATCGCGCCTGTGTGTTTTTAACACTGTGGAGGCCGACCCAATGCGTCGCGCCACTTGTATGCGTCGCGCCCACAAACTTGCACGACTTTGCTGCAATTTTGCTCCCTTTGTTCAACGCGGCCTTTTCTTGCTCACTCTTTCTTCAAGGAATGCAAATGAGCCCTTTGAAACATGAAAAATGACTTATATACCAAAGGCTTTAATTTTCCACTCATAAAAACCCACTTTTATAATGTTTACCTTTAACACTTTTTTTTTTAACTCTGTTTTAGGAAGTTTGCTTCATTTTGCCTCTGATTAACTGAATGACTTGCTTTTTGTTTGCCTTGCAGGGGATGGATTTGCTGAAGTTTGACAAGGTGACCAGGGTTGCCATTGAAATTGCTTACATATGAGAAAACTTGAAATTACATCAAATTTATACATAAAAAAAATAAAATACTCTATTTTTCCCAAAACAGAGTTTTGAGGAAAAATACATTTCTAGGCATATGATGATGAAATTTATTTAGTACTGGATCTTTATTCAACCTCCTCATGCGCCTGCTAACCATTATTGGACATTTTTAAGACCTTTCTGATGAAACCCTAGACCTAATTAAACTGAAACCCAAAAAAATGACTCTTGCAAACTATAAGACAAAAAGTGACTGCAAATGATCTTAATGAATGGAAAAGGGCTAGCAGGTAAAGGACATGAGGGGAAAATCTACAACAAGCCACTACTGTCAGATGATCCATGCTCCTAATGGAATGCAACTGACTGAGTGAGACACCTAATATGCAATGCAACAAGAGAATTTTGATCACTGACTGAGGGATGAAGATACCAACACTAACATTGGCTCCAATGGGGATGGTAGCTCCTTGGAGGTGCCAAGAACTACAGCTCTCTGGGAAAGTAGGCAGTGCCTTCGTTTATTGGGCTATGGAGTCAATAACTTTGACAAACCAAAACCAGACTCTTGACTCAATTTCAGAACTGAAATCTGACTAAAGACTGACTCAATTTCAAGACTGAAATCAACCCTCAGTTTTATAGCCTTCACCTCGGGCCCCAAACTGAAAGAATGATGACAGCACACACTTGCAATGAAACTTAAACAAACCGGTATGTACAGTGATACATATGACAGCAGAAAGCATTTCAAAAATAGTACCGTTTGAGTAGCCGACCATTGACTGGCCCACCTGGATAATCGTCTCCATTCATTTCTTTCAAAAGGAAAGCATTTTGGCCTCGATATGCAGCAATTCTGAAAGGTCCTTTCCAAATATTCTCAAACTTTCCATGCTTACCTTTGTCTTTGTTTCTCGCATCCCATTTTAGCACAACTTCTTCTATTTGAAATTTGTCTGCCTTTGACTTTCGATCATATATCTTCTTGATTCTCTCTTGCAGCTTGAAAGTGTTCTGAAAAACCTCCTCTCTAGTCTGTTGTAAATGGATCATTTGATTGATTCTTTGTTGCAAATGATCATCCTCGCTGTCATCTTCCTGCAGAATTTTAACCACTGGAACTACAAGAGAGGTCGGGAATATAGTGTCAACACCATACACGAGCTCAAAAGGGGACATGCCTATAGGTTTCTTTTGACTTACTCTGTCTGCCCAAAGTGCATTAACCAGTTTCTTGTGCCAACTTTTCTTGTTCATTTCCAGCAGCTTTTTGATAATATTGACCAAGGATTTATTTGAGGATTCGGCCAATCCATTGCCTTGTGGATGATATGCCATTGAGTGCCCCAAAGTAATTTGATACTTATTACAGAAGTCGATCATTCTATTAGATTTAAAAGCTGTTGCATTATCAGTGATCAGCTTGTTTGGACAGCCAAAACGAGACAAAATATTGTTTTCAAGAAATGAAATGATTACCGAATCAGTGGCCTGCCTAGTGGGAATCACCTCAATCCATTTGGTACAATAGTCCGTCGCTGTAAGGATCCATTTATGTTGCGCTGAAGAAGTAGGATGGATCTCGCCAATGAAGTCCAAACCCCACTGCTGAAATGGAGCACTTACTTCAATGGGCTTGAGCGGTAAAGGCTGCAATTTTCTCCTTCCTTGAAAAATCTGACATTCATGATAGCTTTTAACAGTTTTTTACACATCAGCAAAGAAAGTTGGCCAATAATATCCTGCTCTCAAAATTTTGTTGGCCGTTGTCTTCCAGAAAAGATGACCTCCGCAATATCCCTTATGAAAGTCTTCCATAACCTGTTTTGCCTCTTCTTCAACCAAACAATTGAGCAAGACACCATCGGGATCTTTCCAATAGAGTGCATTATTCATGATACAAAACTTGGAAGCCTTCAATTTCAATGTCCTACTTTTTTTCTTAGCAATTCCTAGCGGTCGTGACAGATTTTGGATTACATAAACAATGTCCGAATACCAAGGAGAAAGAACAAAAATTTCTGATACCTGAGCAGGCGAACTTTCTTCATTTTCCTCAGACATAGCAGCAATGAGATTAATATCCAAGGCATGCAAATTTGACTCAGCCATTATTTTAGCCAACCCCTGTCCCTTGATGAGCTTTGTAGGTTTGATCTCCACGTCATATTTCAACAAGGCAGCGATCCATTTGCCTCATCTCCCTTCTGGATCTGTTTGCACTAAGACATCCTTAACAGCAGCATTAGGAACATAAGCAAGGATGTGAGAATGTAGAATATAAACTCGAAAATTTTTCAATGCTTTTACCAAGGCAAGAGCTTGCTTTTCAATAATATTATACTTTAAAGATGCATCTCTTATGGTTCTACTAAAAAATGCAATTGGTTTCTCAAGTTGATCTCTTTTCTGCATTAAGACTGCTGCCATAGTATGATCCGAGCCAAATGAAAACAAAATGAAATCCTGAGTATAGTCTAGGATGATCAAAATCGAAGCTGAAGAAAGGGCCAATTTCACCAAATTGAAAGACTTTATTGCTTCCTCAGTCCACTTCACTACACTATCTTTCTTGAGCATGTTTGTGATTTCCCTTAAATGTTCTGCAAGATTGGGCACAAAGCGACGTAAGAAATTCATCTTACCGTTGAATGATTGGATCTCCTTTTTACTTCGGGGAAGATCAATTTGCTGGATGGCTTCCACATGGGCTGGATCAATGCGGATACCATCCTTTGATATAATATGACCAAGAAGCTTGCCTTCATCCATGGCAAACAGACTCTTCTTTAAATTGAGAGATACACCATACTTTCTACACCGCTGAAATATAATCTTCAAATGATAAAGGTGCTCTTCATTTGAATTAGAAAAAATTGTCAAATCATCAAGATAAATAACTAGAAAGACATCTTTTTCATTTGCAAATTCCATATCCATTGCTCGTTGAAAAGTCGCACCAGCATTCTTCAATCCGAAAGGCATTTTAGCATGATGAAAAGTTCCCCACGGAGTGGTGAACGTTGTTTTATCTCTATCATCCTCATGGACCAGAATTTGGTTATAACCAAAATAACCATCGAGCAGCGACATGCGAGATGCTCCAACTACTCGCTGAAGTATGTGATCCATTTTGGGCAATGGATAGTTGTCTTTCAAAGATACTTTATTCAGATTCCTAAAATCAATACATAAGTGAATCTCACCTGTTTTCTTGCGCACGAGCACCAAATTAGAAATCCAATATAAAAATCTTATGGGGACAATGATACCATCTTTGTACAACCGATTCACTTCCTTCTCTATTGAGGGCAGTAGCTTTGGATTTATTCTTCTCAACTTCTGTCGAAAGGGCTTTTGATTTGGCTTGATCAGGATAGTATGTTGAATTATGTTTGTGTCATATGTCTTCATATCTGAATAATCCCAAGCAAATACATCAGCAAAGGAAGATAATAAACTGATATACTTTTCTTTTACCTGTGGGGGCAATGCCTTAGACAATTTCACCATTTTAGGATTTTCTGTTGATCCAATGTTCACATCCTCAACTCTTTTCTCGGTTGGCAGCAAGCTCGGTTTTCGAGCTACATCATCTGGTCGAAAAGCTCCTCTAAAGGCATTAGACCTTTAGGAATGACATTGTCCTTCAGCTGCTAAACTTCCATCTGATTGACTTCTATATCCACCTCGCCATCAACATGCTCCCCATCAATAGAAGTGTCTTTGAATTTACCTTCATTTTGCAGAAATTCATCGATTTCTTTATCATCTTGAAACATTTTCCAATACCTTTGATTGTCAGGGACAGTCGGACGATGCTTCACATGAATTTCAAACTTTTTGTTTGAATTCATCGAAATTTTCAAATTACTTGCTGCTGTTGCAAGTGCATCTGCAATGCCATTCTGAATACGAGGGACACATGTCAAAGTATAATCTGAAAACAATCTCAAGATATCTAGTACCGCATTGCGGTAGGTATTGTGTTGATTGCTCAGTGGTACTATCCCATCTTTGTCTTTATTTCTTTAAGACCTATCTGAAATTTTCAGTGATTTCTGGAATGTCTTCTACTTCAACTACTTGGCTATCTACATCATTAAAGCTACCAGAATATAAAACAAATGATTCTAAATTAGTATGTACATAGCTGATTGGATGATTTACCGATTTCTCCTTGCTAGTGATCATATACTTCATATTTTGCTCCCGGTATAATTTCCTCATCTGACCGAACATGGGAATAGTAGCATAGGAGAAATCAAGCTGCAATGTCCCTTTAAGTTTCACTCCCCAAGATCTAGAAAGAAGCATGCCAAATCTAGGAGGAATATCCGCCACAACCACATCCATCAAAACATTTTTAGTTGGAATTTGATCCAAACTGACCACCAAATATTTGATAAGACCAATGCATCTCACTCTACTAGAATCAAAAGAATAAATTTCATGATACTTTCTGGTGATATCCAATCCCAATTTCTCCATGATTGCCTTAGGCATGAGATTATGAGAGGCTCCGGAATCAAACATAGCATTGTGTAACACATAGTCATGCAACCTAAGGCTGATGTAAAAAGGAGGTACATCACTATCTTGAGACTGACCATCCAATGCTGGACCAAAAATTAACTCAGGTCAATCATCCTCCACATTTACCATATCAGATAATGGATCTAAACTCAAAATCTTAGACACCTGACCCTTATAGTTGTTATTCTTCATCAATTCAGTCAAAGGAATGGATACTTTTAACTTAGCAATTTCATTTTCTAAGTTAAAAACTGAAGTTTCCTCTACCTCTTTAGTTGGGACATCCTTCTTTTCAGTTTTCTCCTTTGATATATTTGGCTGATTGGATCTTTCATTTGCTGATGGTGGTTTGCTAGTTGTGGGATCAGCTGTCTCTTTTCCCTTTTTCTGCACAATGAGTGGATCATTATTTGGTGCTGTCACTTCCTTTCTTTTTTGAATTGGATTAATGGGTACCTCTCTACTTCTGAGTGAATATTGTCACTTCTGGGCTATCAAAGCATTCATGTACCCCCTCTGATATTCATCAGACTCTTCTTCAAGAACTGTTTCATTCGCCAAGATGAAATTCTCGTCCCTTTGTACAACTGAGTTCTCGGAATACTCCTCGTCTTCAGTGATAAAAATTGGCATATCATCAGGTGTAAAGAAATGATTCTCTTCTCCAATTACATTCTCCTCGTCATCTGATTCTGGACCATGTACAAAATTCTGCTGTAAGGGTGTCTTCACTTGCTGCTATACTGCCTAGTCTTGTGTTCGTTGCTCTCTTTGCTTGATTCTAAATTGTGGTTGCTGCTGGCCACGGAAGTTAGGATTTCTGACTTACGGTTCAGACTTATCAATCTTCAATTTGTCAAACATCTTTTCCATCTGACGGAGCACTTGATCTGAAGTGGAAACCTCTTCCTTTACTGTTACCTTCTTTTCAACTTTCGTTCTAGCTCTCTTGGCAAGCAGATTTGCTTCAACGCTAACTGTAATTTTCTGCATGTCTTCCAAAGTGGCTGGATCTCTTTCTCTTAATTGATAGGCCATGTCAGGATTGAAGCCATCTGGAAACTTAATCAAAGCCAACCCCATAGGTGGCTTTATATCAGCAGGAATTGCATTGTAAACAGAATTGAATCTAATACAATAATCTTGAACAGACTCACCAACATTCCGCTTGATATTCTCATATTCAGAAAGGATCTGAAGAGGATTTTTCTTCACTTCCCATCGATCCAAGAATTGTCTCTGAAGATTAGTCAATGTATTAATACTACCAGCCGGCAAAGCTCTGAACCACTTCCTTACTTCACCTCCAAAGGTTTGTACAAACAGTCTCATTGTCATATTTTCCGCATCAATCTCATGAAGGTCAAAGAAATTTGTCATCCTATCCACATGTTTCTGAGCTATAACACTTTGAGGAGTGCCATCAAACAATGGAATTTTACTTTGATAAGCAGCGGGCATGTTATCCAAATTTTGAGGCAACACAAGGGGTGCAAATCGGGCAGCCATTGCTCTAGGTGGATTTACAACCGGTCTTGGGGATATAGGAGGAGTCGGAGCAGTTGATGTATGAGGTGTATGTGGTGTGGACGGAGGTGATACTACTACAGATTTTTTATAAGAGATAGAAGGTTGCACGGGAATGGTGGGAATGAAAGGAGGCTCGATAGGGATTTCTGAACTAGATGCAATTGCGGATGACCCAAGAGTTGCAGATGCAGACTCTATAAATTCAGGAATTTTTGTAGCTACAATGGAAGTCTGAAGATTCAAGATATAACTGTCAATTGATCTATTGGCCTTTTCAATTTCAAGATCTTTGACAAACTCTGGATTTAGGACAGTAAAACTAACAGCACTTTCAGACTTAGTCTCAAACAATGACAACTCAAATTGTTCGTCAAACTCAAGATCTTCAAGATACTCAAATACAGCAGGACATGAATGAGATTTGAACACAGGAATCATAGGACTTTCTCGATGAAGGATTATCGAAATAAGATTTGGATTTTCATACACAGGAGGTGGATTAGGATCCAGATTTGCCTTAGTGTGTCATCTGGAAGCTAGTTTGTTGAATTATTTCCAAAAATCAAACGGAAAAAAACAATTTGTTCAGCCTATTAGATTCTAAACTCATCACCCAAAAGTCTAGAATTTTCTGATGTACTGGAGCAATTTGCAAGTTAGGTGTTACGCTCATAAGACTAGACCAGAGATTGACTGAAGCAGTGTTTATCTACTTATGAACTTGCAAAGCAATGTGCAGTTCGAAGGCTACCTGGCATAACTTCAGGCTCCGTCTGTAGTTTATAAAACGAATAACACTAAAAAACAAACAATCTTTCCCTAGTATGGTCGCCACTATGTTATGGCCTAAATATACCTCAGGCTGAGAAAGGTAGAGTCTAGGGTAACATCAAACCACGCTTAACTTGGTAGCTAGTCCTACCAAATCAAGAGAGGGCTCTCTCCTTATCAATCTCAGCAAAAAATAATCAGTGAGGCTTGAGATAACTTGAATGAAGACTGATTTTAGGCTAGGTATGTGTGCAAAAGAGTTTAATTGATTTTAAGGGTGTTTTCTTGGCTCAAGAGGAAAGGAAAATTTGGGTCTGGGGAATGAGGCTCAGTTTTGCAGAGATCTGAATGGGGCAAGGTAGGAAATTGATTTGACACTTCAATTTGAAATAAATGGAGAGTTGAGACAGGTGAGGAGTTGAAGAGGGCAAGAAACCTTCAAGGATCCTCTTCAAATAGCTGAAAACATAGAAAATTAAACAAACCCTAGGTAGAGCACTGCAAATTTTAATGAATTCTACCTTTATCCTTGTTTGTTTAAGTTAAGAATAAATAAGAGAGAAAATGGTATACATAAAACACCAGTAGACTTACATTTACAGAGAGAAACACACTATCAAAGCAAAATGCCACATGAATCCCATAGAGTACTGCAAACCTTGGTCTATTCCTTTGCCAAACTGCAGAGATGAATGTACAATGATGCTCAAAGAATTCTCAAAAGTCAAACCATGCTAATGACTGAAAAACCACAAGATATAGACAAACAATAACTCATCCCAGCCTCTAGGGGTAGATCTCACAAGTTTAGGAGCTGTTCCAACAAAATCTAAACTGAGAACTAGAAAGTAGGCAGTGGAACAACTTGCCTCTAAAAACTAGGAAACTGATTCATTCAGTTGCAAACTACCTTTTGATGGATGAATCTACCTATATGAGTGTAAATTTAGAAAAATTACATCAAGATCCATCAAACTACATTAAATTACATCATGATTTTGACATTTAGAAGTAAGAAAGTCAAACTGTCAAAAACTAGGCGAAAAACAGAGTTTCTGGGTCAAAAATGAGCAAAATCCTCTAATGCGCCAGCTGATTTTGGAGGCCTTCTCGGTGTCCAAATTTGATCCAAATGGACTTTTTGGAAATTTCTACTTGTCTACGTTCCAACACAAGTGGAATTTCTAAATTTGGCTTCCATTTTCCCCTCCAAAATTGAGTTCTCCCAAGACTGCTTCCTGTGTGTCAAAAAAGGGGCAGAAAGGTCATTTTTGGGGTGTTTTTGACCCTTTTGGAAGCCCAAAACCTGTCAAAATTTCTTGGCCATTGGTAGGCATGCATATTTTTCCATGAAAAATCCAAAAATGTTGAGTTTGCATCAAAAGGAGTCCCCTATCAAAAGCGCGCACCAAGTGGCATGGCGCATAGAGCAGAAAAGTCTGTTTTTAGGCCAAAATTTTCAAAAATGCAAAAGGTGTCCCAATTTTTTTGAAATTTGGGCCGAGTGTTCTTCATCAAGTGCTATGTTGGGCCAAGGAAGCCTTAGCCAATATCTGAAGTTTATCATGCTCTTTTTGCCTCCTCGATGCCTTCTTCAACTTGGCCTTCAGGATCTTGATTCTTGCTTTGCAAACATGATTTCTCGCCCAATAATGATTGGCCATGTGCCTCAACATATTTTTCTCTTTGTTGGCCTTCTCCAATAGTTTTTCCAGATGCATATTTACCCTTTCAAGACAAGTTTCACGATCGGCTTCAATTTCTTGCTCAAGTGATGTCATCTTGGTTTTGCTCCTTTTGGCAGCTTGTCGGTTCTCTCGTATGTTTCGCAGCTCCATAATGGCTTGCTGATCCTCTAGCTGCTTGTTTCTTTGATCAAGGTATTTGATTATCCACTAGGATCTTTTTAGGTTGAGGGACAAAGTATTTATCTCCGCCTGTTTCTCCCGAATTATCTCTCTAAGATTTGAGCTTGGTGAGCCCAAATCAATGTCATCCTCCTGAATGAGAATGAAATCTGTCTCCTGCCCTCCTGAAGGCCCCTCATCATGTATTGGCCTCTTACCCTTGTCCTTTACCCACACTGCTGATGGAGGAAGCGAGACCCCTTCCACCCCGGGTGGAGATAATACTCACTTGGCTGCTGCAAACAACCCTTTAGTGCCCTTTTGATAGGTGGCAAACACCGGCACACGAGAGGTCTGTGTCTCATGACCCTCCTGCTGATGTGAAGGTTCACCTGTCTCATGAAAAGCTTCCGGAGGTACCTAAGGAGCTATGAATAACTCATGAGAAATGAAATTCTCCCATGAAATATCCTGCAAACCAAATTGATGCATAACCACAATTTTGATGAGTGCAAAATGATAGATATTGTTATACTGCTGCTCAGGAGTTTTCTTTTGCACTAGGGTGGTCATCTTCTCAATATTTCAGCACATGAAGTAGGGGAGGTTCATCATTCTCACCTTGGTGAAATTCATCAGCAATCTGATGTGATAGGCATATAGGCGAGAAAACCGGCCCTCACAGCTGAAATATTTGATTATGAGTTTCATCAAAGGGGCGTATGAATTTTTCAGGTACCGAAAGGGAAAAACTCTGCTGAGTTGTCTCAAAAAACCAAGCTTGATGTATGGCTCATAGTGTTCCTTGTCAATTTTCTGCCTTTTATTCCATTGCTCTCCGACATTTGGAATACTGGTTGCTAGAGAGATAGACTACGGTGTCAAGGTGAATGTCACACCTGCAAGAGTTACTTGGCCATTATGTAGATGAAGCATAAACAATCTGGCCAACTCATGATGGTACTAGACTCTAGCAACCATCTTACAAAACTGATAACAAGACTGTTGTTGGAAACATGTGATAGCAAGAGGGTAGGCCTGCAGCTCAGCAAGTGAAGTAGGCTCTTCCCATACATGTTTACCACTCTTGTGAGGTCTCCTTGGTGCATGCAATTCGGTTGGAGAGTCACTGTGTGTTTCTTCATCTCGGTCATAAGAGGAATCTGACTCCATGTTTGCCAAATTTTGTGTCGTCTTAGATGAGTATGAAGAGGTTTAGGTGTCTTTGGTTTTTTGTTTTGCTGCCAAGTGTATGAAAATGTGTGAGGGACTATGAAGGGAGAGGGTAAGAGGGATTTTGGGAATGTTTCCAATTGGAATTTGGGGAATTGAGGAGTTTTAGGTGTTAGAGTCAGCCTTTTCAGCCTTCCTCCAGTGATCAAACATGCTCTTTCAAAGTGATTTCAAAGTATCAAGGTCAAATTTTGTCATTTCAAAGAATCTTCAAGCAAAATTTGATCACTAGGCATTAGGTCTAGGGTTGGTCTTCACTCTTTTCAAATTTGTCCAAATGTTAGTCCATGTCACCATTCAGCTGAGTGTACCATCATTCAGAGGGTTGTCATCATCATGTCAAGTTCCGTTGGGTCATTTTACACCTCGTTCATGCTTCAGTTGTGCCTTGGTAAGGTCCATTTCCCTCTCCTAGGGTTTTGGAGGTAATTTCTCTTGGATGGTCAAATCATCGAAAAACTTGTATCCCGATGTTCATACACCTTCCCCTATCATTAATTCACCTAATTAAACACTTCCCATCACTGAGATCCCCCAAATTCCTCATTTTTGCACAAACCCTAGTTTCTAGCCACAACTTGGCAATTTTCTAGGCTAGTTGTACTGGCAAGAAGGTAATCTAAATTCCTTCCATTCAAATAAATGAAGTAAAACCCAAGGCACATCAAACCACGCTAGAAGTGGGCCTCATTTAGGACAGTAGAGAGGGTTTTCCACACCTTGAATGTGGTTAGCTGACGCGGAGACTTACAATAAGAACTGATTTTAGGCTAGTAAAGAGATAGGTATGTTTGATTTTTGGTTTTTGAGTTTTCATTGAGAAATGGGAACAAATTTTGGCCTGGGATAAGGTCGACCTTGCATTTGTTAGCGAGGTAGGTGATGAGCTTGATGCTTTAAAATGGATATATGGATAGATTAGACCGACGAGGAGCTCAAGAGGGCAAAGAAGAACTTGGATCCTCTCCAAACAGCTGAAAACATATAGAACTAACTGAATTCAAAGGCCAAGCACTGTAAACAATGGATTCAACCTTATTCACTCATTCAATTTAGTTCAGAAGCATAATGAAAGGATGGCATACATTAAACATGGAGAAACTTACAGTAAACAAAGAAGAAACACCATCAATAACAGAACACCACAAGGATCCCAACAAGTGCCGCAAAACCCCTGATCTTTCCTTAGCCAAAATATGAAAAATATGTACAATGATATCAAAAGTATCCCAAGAGTCCAACCTCTCCAACCCCTGAAAATGATTGAGAAATTACAATATATAGATCACTCTAACACCTTTCCCCACCTCTAGGGGTCGAATTCCCTCTTCAGGGATCAGTTTCAACCAATTCTATTCATGGAACTAATATCTAGGCAGCTAACAACTTGCCTCTAAAAGAGTGGAAACTGATCCATTACATGATTTTTACCTTTTTTGTGAGTGAATCTTCTAGAATAGATAAAAAGAAGCCAAAGTTACATGTCAAAAATGAATTTACATCATAAAAACCCCAAAATTCCATCTATAAGCAAAACTGGTCCATACTAGGCGAAAATCTGAGCTGGCAGCTGAAAATTCAGGAAAAATTTCAAGTGGGTCGCTCCTGAGCCGTGTGGGTCGCTCATGTTCCAGGCTGAATTTGAGGTACTTCCCAGCATCCAAATTGAGCTCATGATAGCTTGTTGGAAAGCCCTGGATGTCTAATTTCCAACCCAAGTGGAATTTCTGAATTTGGAGTTTATTTGACCCTCCAAAACCTCATTCTCCCATAGGTACTCCCTGCTGGTGCAAAAGGTGGCAGCAAGGTGGTTTTCATGGTGTTTTTGAGCTTTTTGACCATCCAGATTTCGATGAAATGCTAAGTTGACTTCAGAGGATGCATAATTAACCATGAAAATCCCTAAATTTAAAATTCTCCTCTCCAGCAAGTGTCCTAAAAAAAATTGAGCGCATGAGCGCGCGACCCAATCTAACTCTGAAACTCACACCCAAAAATTTGAATGACTTTCCACTTGCCTAAATTGAGCGGTCCTCCATCATGTGTCCTACCCAGTCAATGAAGCCTCGACCAAAATCCGAAGTGGATTAGGCCTTTTCCGCCGTCTAAGTGCTTTGCGCAACCTCCTTTTCATGATCTTCATTCTCGCTTTGCAGACATGCATGCGAGACCAATAATGGCCTTTCATGTGACGAAGCATGTCTTTGTCTCGATTGGCCTTCGCCAACAATTTCTACAGATGGATGTTCACATGTGTGAGTACAGTATCTCTGTCAGCTGGTGTCATGTCACCGGGTCTCTTTCGATTCCACTGTCGGTCCTCACGGATTCGACGCAACTCATAGTATGTGAGCTCATCCTCAAGTTGTTTGTTGCGCTGCTCCACATAGTTAATCACCCATTGAGCCTTCTGCAATTGATCTCTCAGCTGGTCATTCTCGGCCCTTTGCTCCTGGATGACTTCCCTCAGTTTCGAGCTGGGTGAACTCGCATCAACATCAATGACTGTGAAATCTATGTCCCGGCCTCCTGATGGGCCCTCATCATGCATGGGCCTCTTGCCCCTGTCCTGTACCTCCGTACCGCATCAAGAAGAAGGCGAGACCCTTCCACATCATGGAGATAATACTCGCCGTGTCGATGAAGAAGGCGGACCCTTCACCTCACGTGAGATAGTACTGGGCCTACGATGAAGTCAACGAGACCCCTTCCGCCCCATGTGGAGATAGTACTCGTCGTGATGCTGCAAACAAAGCTCTGTGGCCTCTCTGATATGCTACCACTACTGGCGCACTGCTATGCTCCATCTCAGTGCATCAACCTCAACGATTGAGTCACTGTCTGACTCCTGCTCATACTCTGACTTTGTCTCTGACATGGCTCTGAACAAGCTATTGGCACTATGTATACTGATATAAATGCAGTGAAAACAAAGTTATGATGTGTGTTTTAACACCCTACAAATATCCCCCACCGTCAAAGCACCATAAGGAAACAAACAATGATAATATCTCTGATTTAGGTGGATTGGAAAAGAAGCACAGTCTCTGTTTTAAATGCAAGTGAAACTTGACCAAAGGGAGCAGGCAACCTTCAAAATATTGAACAAATCTTGTCAAAGGGAGCATGGCATCATATGAATGTGTTTGTCTATGAACAATTACAACAGAGTTATAAGTGTCAATGGGCAAATGAAACAGAGTTATGAGAGTGTTTTTATCATTGGGCAGTGAGACACAATATAACCATAGTCACCATGGAACAAAAGTCTTGAACATGGTAAATTAATAACAATGACCACAATGGTATAATGGGTATGAGAATAATGGGGTTTTGATAATATATGCAAGGGTGGATATATCACTGATATAAGATAGGATACAAACTCATGCAACCATCCATATTCATTTAAAAACCCTTAAGAACAATATTGCCATGACTGTAGGGTTTAAATCCTCCATTTCAAGTGTTTGAAATCATCAATGATGCCACCAACACATTAAAAACCATTGAGCAATTGTTAAAAACCTGTTTGAAGGCCGTTGAAGGCGATCCCAAACAAAACTGGGCGCTCAAAACGATTTTTCGGACCTCTGTTGACAAGTGGGTCGCTCTGCCCAGGTGGGTCACTCCCATTCATTTTTACACTGTGAAAAATGCCCAAGTGGGTCGCTCCCCTCAAGTGGGTCGCTCTTGCCCCATAGTACATTTTTCAGGAAGCTTTTGGAGGCCTTCCCGGTGTCCAAATCGGGCGTGTGATAGCTCGTTGGAAAGATATTGGAGTCTACTTTCCAAAAAAAGTGGAATTATGCAATTTGGATTCCATTTACCCTGTCAAAAACCAAATCTCCCAACACTAGTCAAAATGAGCAGAATGAGGCTGCCTCAAGGCAGAGCACTGTTGCAGTCAACTTTTGAAGGTCTTCCTCAAATCAAAATAGAGCTCATGATAGCTCATTGGAAAGGTCTTTCTGTCTAGTTATCATTTAAATCATCAAGAAAGTCATTTGGCCAACCATGCTAGGAGAAATCTTGATTTTCCCAAGGTCACTTCAGAGGTGCATTCAATTCTCCTGAGGCAACGGTATTTTTGACATTTCTCCAAAACCATGATACCTGTGTAAAAAGTGAAAGAGGTTTTTCTTACTTGGGATGTTTTAGACAAAAACCTCTCTCAGTTTTCCAAAATTCATCTTTTATTGCTTTGAAACCGCTTTTGAGTGAAACTTATCCCGATGTGTGAAACAAAGAATTTTGTCGAAATGAAGCGAAATGAAGGGGATAGGGGGCTTATAAATTCTTGGGGAAATTTTTGGAAGTAGGGAGGGATGTTAGGAAGTAGGGGAAAGTGGAATCACAGAGATTGAGTGAGGGGAAGGGGTCCAAAAGGGCAAAACACAGGCCTAGCCTAGAAAATTGCCAAGTTGTGGCTAGAAACTAGGGTTTGTGCAAAATTGAGGAATTTGGGGGATCTCAGTGATGGGAAGTGTTTAATTAGGTGAATTAATGATAGGGGAAGGTGTATGAACATCAGGATACAATTTTTTCGATGATTTGACCATCCAAGAGAAATTACCTCCAAAACCCTAGGAGAGGGAAATGGACCTTACCAAGGCACAACTGAAGCATGAACAACGTGTAAAATGACTCAATGGAACTTGACATGATGATGAAAACCTCTGAATGATGGTACACTCAGCTGAATGGTGACATGGACCGACATTTGGACAACTTTGGAAGGAGTGAAAGCAAACCCTAGACCTAATGCCTAGTGATCAAATTTTGCTTGAAGACTCATTGAAATGACAAAATTTGACCTTGACACCTTAAAATCACTTTGTAAGAGCATGTTTGATCACTGAAGGAAGGCTGCAAAGGCTGAATCTAACATTGGCTCCAATGGGGATGGTAGCTCCTTGAAGGTGCCAAGAACGGCAGATCTTTGGGAGAGCAGACCAGTGCCTTATCCATTGGGCCATGGAATCAAAAACTCAAACTGAAATGCATGACTGAAAACTGATGACAAAAATTGACTCTCACTCAACTAAAAACTGACTCGATACTTAAACACAACTGGCAAACTGAAAAAGATGCTCAAAGTAGAGCTTATTCAATACAACCTACTCTAATTGTACTTTACACCACCCGATCAACTGTAATGGAACAGCCAATGCAACCATGTAAGCATGCTGGCTGCTGTTTGATTTCTTCCCACATGCTTACTGATGCACAACGAGAAACAACTACTGACAGGAAACTCCCATGGAAACTTTGAACCAAGTGGACTGCTGATAAACTTGCAAAGCATAAATCGACTGGATGACTGCAAGAATACTGTGAAAGGATCTTCATAAACATAGCTCTGGTCCAGATAATCTCCATACCTTGATCTTAAACTTTTCCTCACAACTGCGGTGCTTTTCTTTGGTGATTGCAGCAAGCTGTCAAAAGGGTCCTGAAATTCATGAAAAATGAAACTCTGTTGCTGATTCCAGACTGAACAAAAGCCTCCTTTATCAATCTCCTCATATGAATGGAAATCTTGACATGTGCTATGCAATGAACAATCTGTTAAACAAGACAATGAAGGTGACCTTTGAACAAGATTATCATCAACATTCTTTTCGGGCACATGGTTAGCTAATGGAGCAGAATTTTTATAACAAACATCATCCAACACACGAGCAATGGGATCATCAAAAACTTGAGAAGAGTGTTGTAATGTATCCATTGAAACTGTATGACCTCCTTCTGGCTTTTCATCTTTTCCTTGAGATATATTATGAAGATTCTGCCTTATAAACTGAAATGCTTCAAAACAAAAGGGTATAGAATCTTCCTGCATCATCAAATTATGTATTTCATCTTCCACAACTTCATCTGTAATCTGACCTTCAATTTCATTAGATGGCTGCAAATCTGATGCTACAAGCTGCTCAAAAATCTCGTTATCTGTCTCATCCTCAACATTAACACCGAGAGATTGTTGATTTCCTATGGGCTGCTCATTTGAAGATTTACTATGCAATTTTTTTCTCAAAAACTGAAATGATTCAAAACATAAAGGTACGGAGTCACCTTGAATCATTAAATCATGTGTGCCCACTTCCAAATCTTCAGCTGCAACTTGACAATCAATGACTTTTGGGGGCTGCAAATCTGAATATGAGAAGTTTTTGTTGCCCTCAAGACGATCCAGATCAAGACTTGTTGACGTTTGATTTCTGATTGCATGAAAGTTATCTCTAATGAACTGAAACGAATCAAAACACAAAGGCAAAGATCCTTCACTTACATCAAAATTTTCTGCACTTTCCTCATCATTGCCATAGCTGATATGCATCGGTTGATCACTGTACTCGAGCTGCTGAAAGTGAACTTCCTCCTCGCACAAACTAGCTATTGATTTGTCTGCAAGATTAGTTTCTGTTTGGAGAACATAATCATCATCATACTGATCAAACTGAGGCAATTCATCATCAAACATACACATCATATCAACAGCTCTCTCTTCTTTACAATGATCTATAAAACAATCACTATGACTACTGGGATCAGAAACAAAATGTTTTGGGTCAACAACTTGTTCTTGAATGTCATTTTCATTTTTTGCAGTCATTTTCTGCACCATCTCTTCTACTGTGTTTACGAAAAGATCAAGATTTTCCTCTGAAAGTGTCAGCTGCTCTGAAACATTCTTCTTTCCTTCTTCCTTCAACCTTGCCCTCAAGATCAGCAAATGAGCCTCTACATTCACTGCCTTGTTCTGCATCTCGTGAAGTGTTGCAATATTCTTTTCTCTCAACTGAAACTCCATTTCTGGATCAAAGGCACCCGGGTAGTGCAAGAGAGCAGATCTAGGAGAAGGTCTTATATCAACTGGCATCGAATAATAAACTTGGTTAAATCTAGCAGAAAATTGTTGTACTGTCTCACCCGGCATTCTTTTCAACTGGTTATACTCCTCTATAATCAACAAAAAGTTCTGTCCGATCATCCACCTGTCAAGGAAAACTTTGACAAACTGCTGGAAATCTGTGATGCTCGCATCAGGCAGGGCTTTGAACCAACTCTTCACTTGGCCTTGCAAAGAAAGAGAAAAAAGCCTAATACTAACATCTTCATCATCAACTTCAAAAAGATCTAGAAAAGTCTCAACATTCTACACATGTTGCTCAGCATTGACATTGTTACATTCACCGTCAAATCTTGGTAGATATAGGTCATAATTTGCAGGAAAAGCATGAAGAACAGAAGGCAAAACAAGAGGTTTATACCGATATGGAATTTTACAAGGTGCAGGGGCATGTACAAGAGCTGCGAAATCAGTTTTCTTTTCTTTAGGCTCATCACTCTGTAGAGAGTCAACATAAGATGTGGGAAAAGTGAGGAGGCCAGGATCAAAGGGAAACTCAACATTTACACTCTTTGAATAGGTCGAGTGAAGATTTTGATGACCTTTCTCATACAACAAACTTTGAAAAACTTTCAAGATAGCTTCAAGACCAGCAAAGAAGTAATTTACGAGAAAGCAGATTAGATCCTGAATACCATTCCACTTTAGATACCTGAACTTTGTGTAAGATCCTTCCATTTTCTCAGAGAAAAAGTCAATCCTCCAGACTTTGAATTGGAGTCACCAGGTGAATGATTTCAGCCTTCTTATGTCTGATCATTGTCCACCATCAACCATCAGATCTAAACTCGATACATGTACTGGGGGAATTCGCAAATCAAGGGACACATTCACAAGCTAAACCGGAGATCGACTGAAGCAGCTTTTATCTACTATGCACTCGTAGAGCAATGTGCAGTTCGAAGGCTACCTGGCGTGACTTCAGACTCCGTCCATAGCAAATGACAGTAACAAGCAAACCATTTTCTTCCCCGGTATGGTCGCCACTATGTTAGCACTCAAATCTACCTCAGGCTGAAATGAAGTAAAACTCAAGGCTACATCAAACCACGCTCAGCCTCGTAGCTAGCCCTACGAGGACAGGAGAGGGCTCTCTCCGTCAATCTCGAGAAAATAAGCAATAGAATGCGAGATGACTTACAATAAGAACTGATTTTAGGCTAGTAAAGGGATAGGTATGTTTGATTTTTGGTTTTTTGAGTTTTCGCTGGAGTAATGGGAAAACAAATTTTGGGTCCGGGGATAAGGTCAGACCTTTGCAGAGTTCAAGCTGGGGCGAGGTAGGTGATGATCTTGATGCTTCGAATTGGATTTTATGGATAGATTAGACTGACGAGGAGCTGAAGAGGGAAAAGAAGAACTTGGATCCTCTCCAAACAGCAGAAAACATATAGAACTAACTGAATTCAAAGGCCAAGCACTGTAAACAATGGATTCAACCTTAATCACTCATTCAACTTAGTTCAGAAGCATAATGAAAGGATGGCATACATTAAACATGAAGAAACTTACAGTAAACAAAGAAGAAACACCATCAAAAACAGAACACCACAAGGATCCCAACAAGTGCCGCAAAACCCCTGATCTTTCCTTAGCCAAAATATGAAAAGTATGTACAATGATATCAAAAGTATCCCAAGAGTCCAACCTCTCCAACCTCTGAAAATGATTGAGAAATTACAATGTATAGATCACTATAACACCTTTCCCCACCTCTAGGGGTCGAATTCCCTCTTCAGGGATCAGTTTCAACCAATTCTATTCATGGAACTACAATCTAGGCAGCTAACAACTTGCCTCTAAAAGAGTGGAAACTGATCCATTACATGATTTTTACCTTTTTTGTGAGTGAATCTTCTAGAATAGATAAAAAGAAGCCAAAGTTACATGTAAAAAATGAATTTACATCATAAAAACCCCAAAATTCCATCTATAAGCAAAACTGGTCCATACTAGGCGAAAATCTGAGCTGGCAGCTGAAAATTCAGGAAAAATTTCAAGTGGGTCGCTCCTGAGCCGTGTGGGTCGCTCATGTTCCAGGCTAAATTTGAGGTACTTCCCGGCATCCAAATTGAGCTCATGATAGCTCGTTGGAAATCCCTGGATGTCTACTTTCCAACCCAAGTAGAATTTCTGAATTTGGAGTTCATTTGACCCTCCAAAACCTCATTCTCCCAGAGGTACTCCCTGCTGGTGCAAAAGGTGGCAGCAAGGTGGTTTTCATGGTGTTTTTGAGCTTTTTGACCATCCAGATTTCGACGAAATGCTAAGTTGACTTCAGAGAATGCATAATTAACCATGAAAAATCCAAAAATATAAAAATTTCCTCCAGCAAGTGTCCCAAAAAAAAGTGAGCGCATGAGCGCGCGACCCACCTAACTGCAAAACCTGTTTTTTGACCCAAAAATTTGAAAATGACAAAATTTTCTCCGAATTTTCCCAAATTCGGAGCGGAGGTCCTCCATCATGTGTCCTACCCATTCAATGAAGCCTCGGCCAAAATCCGAAGTGGATTAGGCCTTTTCTGCCGTCTAAGTGCTTTGCGCAACCTCCTTTTCATGATCTTCATTCTCGCTTTGCAGACATGCATGCGAGCCCAATAATGGCCTTTCATGTGACGAAGCATGTCTTTGTCTCGATTGGCATTCACCAACAATTTCTCCAGATGGATGTTCACATGTGTGAGTACAGTATCTCTGTCAGCTGGTGTCATGTCACCGGGTCTCTTTCGATTCCACTGTCGGTCCTCACGGATTCGACGCAACTCATAGTATGTGAGCTCATCCTCAAGCTGTTTGTTGCGCTGCTCCACATAGTTAATCACCCATTGAGCCTTCTGTAATTGATCTCTCAGCTGGTCATTCTCGGCCCTCTGCTCCTGGATGACTTCCCTCAGTTTCGAGCTGGGAGAACTCGCATCAACATCAATGACTGTGAAATCTATGTCCCGGCCTCCTGATGGGCCCTCATCATGCATGGGCCTCTTGCCCCTGTCCTGTACCTGTACCTGTACTGAAGAAGAAGGCGAGACCCCTTCCACATCATGTGGAGATAATACTCGCCGTGTCGATGAAGAAGGCGAGACCCCTTCCACCTCACGTGGAGATAGTACTCGCGCTGCTGATGAAGTCAACGAGACCCCTTCCACCCCATGTGGAGATAGTACTCGTCGTGATGCTGCAAACAAAGCTCTGTGGCCTCTCTGATATGCTACCACTACTGGTGCACTGCTATGCTCCATCTCAGTGCATCAACCTCAACGATTGAGTCACTGTCCGACTCCTGCTCATACTCTGACTCTGTCTCTGACATGGCTCTGAACAAGCTATTGGCACTATGTATACTGATATAAATGCAGTGAAAACAAAGTTATGATGTGTGTTTTAACACCCTACAAATATCCCCCACAGTCAAAACACCATAAGGAAACAAACAATGATAATATCTCTGATTTAGGTGGATTGGAAAAGAAGCACAGTCTCTATTTTAAATGCAAGTGAAACTTGACCAAAGGGAGCAGGCAGCCTTCAGAATATTGAGCAAATCTTGTCAAAGGGAGCACGGCATCATATGAATGTGTTTGTCTATGAGAAATAACAACAGAGTTATAAGTGTCAATGGGCATTGAAACAGAGTTATGAGAATGTTTTTATCATTGGGCAGTGAGACACAATATAACCATAGTCACCATGGAACAAAAGTCTTGAACATGGTAAAGTAATAACAATGACCACAATGGTATAATGGGTATGAGAATAATGGGGTTTTGATAATATATGCAAGGGTAGATATATCACTGATATAAGATAGGATACAAACTCATGCAACCATCCATATTCATTTAAAAACCCTTAAGAACAATATTGCCATGACTGTAGGGTTTAAATCCTCCATTTCAAGTGTTTGAAATCATCAATGATGTCACCAACACATTAAAAACCATTGAGCAATTGTTAAAAACCTGTTTGAAGGCCGTTGGGGGCGATCCCAAACAAAACTGGGCGCTCAAAACGATTTTTCGGACCTCTGTTGACAAGTGGGTCGCTCTGCCCAGGTGGGTCGCTCCCATTCATTTTTACACTGTGAAAAATGCCCAAGTGGGTCGCTCTTGCCCCATAGTACATTTTTTAGGAAGCTTTTGGAGGCCCTCCCGGTGTCCAAATCGGGCGTGTGATAGCTCGTTGGAAAGCTATTGGAGTCTAATTTCCAACAAAAGTAGAATTATGCAATTTGGATTCCATTTACCCTGTAAAAAACCAAATCTCCCAACACTAGTCAAAATGAGCAGAATGAGGCTGCCTCAAGGCAGAGCACTGTTGCAGTCAACTTTTGAAGGTCTTCCTCAAATCCAAATTGAGCTCATGATAGCTCATTGGAAAGTTCTTTCTGTCTAGTTATCATTTAAATCATCAAGAAAGTCATTTGGCCAACCATGCTAGGATAAATCTTGATTTTCCCAAGGTCACTCCAGAGGTGCATTCAATTCTCCTGAGGCAACGGTATTTTTGACATTTCTCAAAAACCATGATACCTGTGTAAAAAGTGAAAGAGGTTTTGCTTCCTTGGGATGTGGTGGACAAAAACCTCTCTCAGGTTTCCAAAATTAATCTTTTATTGCTCTGAAACCGCTTTTGAGTGAAACTTATCCCGATGTGTGAAACAAGGAATGTTGTCGAAATGAAGCGAAATGAAGGGGATAGGGGGCTTCTAAATTCTTGGGGAAATTTTGGGAAGTAGGGAGGGATGTTAGGAAGCAGGGGGAAGTGGAATCACAGAGATTGAGTGAGGGGAAAGGGTCCAAAAGGGCAAAACACAGGCCTAGCCTAGGAAATTGCCAAGTTTTGGCTAGAAACTAGGGTTTGTGCAAAAATGAGGAATTTGGGGGATCTCAGTGATGGGAAGTGTTTAATTAGGTGAATTAATGATAGGGGAAGGTGTGTGAACATCAGGATACAAGTTTTTCCGATGATTTGACCGTCCAAGAGAAATTACCTCCAAAACCCTAGGAGAGGGAAATGGACCTTACCTAGGCACAACTGAAGCATGAACGAGGTGTAAAATGACCCAACGGAACTTGACATGATGATGACAACCCTCTGAATGATGGTACACTCAGCTGAATGGTGACATGGACTGACATTTGGACAAATTTGAAAAGAGTGAAGACCAACCCTAGACCTAATGCCTAGTTATCAAATTTTGCTTGAAGATTCTTTGAAATGACAAAATTTGACCTTGATACTTTGAAATCACTTTGAAAGAGCATGTTTGATCACTGGAGGAAGGCTGCAAAGGCTGACTCTAACATTAGGGACAGTTTCTAGGCTTTTGGGATAGTAATTGGGGTTTGGGAATTTTGTAGCTAAGGTTTGGGATAATGGGAATTGGGATAGGAGTGAATGAATTTAGGGATATAGGGGATAGGGAAATGGTTTGATGAAACTAGAACAGAAGTGAGGGAATAAAAAGGTGAGGGAGTGATGGCCACAAAAAACTAATTTACAAACCCTAAGCAATCATGTCTTAAGCATAAAGTAGGGTTTGAAATTTTTTATTAAATCCTCATAAACATCTTAAGACACATGTTTATTGGCATTGGAAAAGTTGTTTGACTTACTTTGGACTGGAGGAAACTGAGCAATTTGGAGATTTGAATGAAATCGTGGTGAAAATAGCTTGCAGCTCTACGATCCATGCCGCGCCAGTTATATGCGTCGCGCCTGTGTGTTTTTAACACTATGGAGGCCGACCCAATGCGTCGCACCACTTGTATGTACCGCGCCTCTCAGCCAATGCGCCACGCCCACAAACTTGCACGACTTTGCTGCAATTTTGCTCCCTTTGTTCAACACAGCCTTTTCTTGCTCACTCTTTCTTCTTGGAATGCAAACGAGCCCTTTGAAACATGAAAAATGACTTATATACCAAGGCTTTAATTTTCCACTCATAAAAACCCACTTTTATAATGTTTACCTATGACACTTTTTTTCTAAACTCTGTTTTAGGCAGTTTGCTTCATTTTGCCTCTGATTAACTGAATGACTTGCTTTTTGTTTGCCTTGCAGGGGATGGATTTGCTGAAGTTTGACAAGGTGACCAGGGTTGCCATTGAAATTGCTTACATATGAGAAAACTTGAAATTACATCAATTTTATACATAAAAAAAATAAAATACGTTGTTTTTCCCAAAACATAGTTTTGAGGAAAAATACATTTATAGGCATATGATGATGAAATTTAGTTAGTAATGGATCTTTATTCAACCTCCTCATGCACCTGCTGACCATTATTCGACATTTTGAAGACCTTTCTGATGAAACCCTAGACCTAATGAAACTGAAACCCTAAAAAATGACTCTTGCAAACTATAAGACAAAATGTGACTGCAAATGATCTTAATGAATGGAAAAGGGCCAGTAGGTAAAGGACATGAGGGAAAAATCTACAACAAGCCACTACCGTCAGATGATCCATGCTCCTAATGGAATGCAGCTGACTGAGTGAGACACCTAATATGCAATGCAACAAGAGAATTTTGATCATTGACGGAGGGATGAAGATACCGACACTAACAGGTGGTAAGCGGTATGGGGTGGATGGATGCAATTCCACTTAGCGGATGACGCGTGGCAGATGGAACACAGAAAAATACCACCTATTTCGCAATGTTCAAGGTTTTTAATCTCTGCATAGGAATAGGTGTGATATTGGATCAGGGCCGTCGAATCTGGCGGATGGAGATCAATGATGATCGGGTGAAAGTAGCGGCAGGTAAGGCAAAGGGAGTGGGGCCTGAGCAGAGAGGTGGCGGGGTTTGATAAGGAGCGAGGCCCATGGGTTAATAGAATGAGCAAAGGTGCTTATTAATAAGGAGGTGGGGAAGGGTTATACGTGGTCTTTAACAAAGGCAGGGGGTTAAAAACCTTAGGGGCTTTAACATTTTATAAGGGGTTGGGTTAAAAAAAAATTTTTAAAAATAAAAATAAAAAAAAGAGGGTCGGGTTTTATATTAACAAAAACATATTTTTTAATATAAAGGATGGGTGTCGAAAGGTTTTTTTAATTTTTTGATTTAAAAAGAATGTAAAAAGACCTTTTTACATTGTTTTAGTGCAGATGGGAGAGAATGATGAAGGTGAGGGAGTTGATGGGGTTTTTAGTGGCGGGAAATGAGGAAATGAGACTTTTGGTAGGCAAGGAGGGTGAAAATGAGAGAAATAAGCCCAGATATGAGTTTTTAGAGTAGCAGGGTGATTTTGAGAAGGCAAACTGAGAGATAGTGAAAAATGTTTTGTGTTGATAATGAAGGCAATGAGATTTTTGAAGATAGCTGACAGTCAAGGAATGCTATATTCAGCAGACTGTAGAAAATCCATAGTCACCTGGTAAAACTGTAGAATACAGGAGGATAACCGTGGCTCTAGCTGGGGAGGGCAGCTCCTTTAGGAGGTTTCAAGAACCTCAGAGTTCAAATCTCTAAATTTTGTAGATCAGTGCCTTATCCACTTGGTTGATATTTCAATTTTGAAATGCTGATGTGTTGCAACTTTTGTAACTGTGATCCTTTAAACATTGAAAACCTTGCATCGACTAGATTATACCTACCCATCATACTTCTAACATTTTCTTCTTCATTTGACTGCATTTAGATTGGCAAACCCTTCACATCATTTTTCTTTTTGAAAAGAAAAAACTATCTACTTCTACCCTTATATCATCCAAAGGCTCAGATTAAACTGATGAGCTTTTTTATTCTCTAGCTAATCTACTTATCTTTCAAGATTAAATAGTTTGACAGATTTTCATTCTCTACTCTATCAACAGGAAATTGAAAGCATGACCCAATCAAGATTAAGCAGTTTGATTTGTCATGAGCTGTGGCATTTTGGGCAATTTGCACACAATATTTATTTGCAAAAAGTGAAACTAAAATTGAGGGCTATAATCTAGAATTTTTCATTCATCTCTCTCTTTTCTCTTTGGTTCATATCTAAACTTTGGAACCAATACCTTTTCCTATCTATCTACTGATAAGCCAAGTTTAAGCAGTTAGGAAAATCTTCATTTACTAACTTATCAGCAAAAAATCAAAATTTGTTCAATCATGATTAGGCTGTATGATTGAACAAGACTTCTCTTTCAAAAGTAGTGCCATTTGGACTTGCACACTTTCAGAAACATTCTTTTTTGGTATGGGGCTTTACCTTTTCTTTTATTTTCCCTCTTTTCTTCTTTTTGTTCTTTTTCTTTCTTTTTGTCAAAACAATCTGAAACTAAAACTAGAAAGATGCTCATAGTACTAAGATTATTTTCACCTATCTATCCTAATTTAACTTATATATGATATATACATTAGGTGAACTCTCTTTTCCAATACAACCAATCAAGTAAGTGACTACATGATTGATTTTAATTCAACCTTTTAGGTATATTGAAAAGATAAAAGGGCCACTTCCACCTCACTTATTTTTGAAGAGTAGTGCTTAAAATTTTCTTTAAACTCTGCATCAAACTGTTCTTGGCATATTTTACTGCCTTTTTAAATGTCTCTAAGAAACCAGTAAAAGGATCTTGGAATAATACCTGGCTCTGAGGATTTGAATAATCAGTTGTATCCAGGACCATTCCTTGCTCCACTTTGTTAAGCTTGGAATTCTTTTGAGAAATAATATCTTCCCCCTCTTCATGATTATCTGTCTTGGCATCCTCATTATATTCTGCTATGTTGTTCTCCAGCACACGTGATAAGCTCTAATTGAGTGGGCATAATTCTATCTAAAGGCCAACATTAAGAAAATTCCCTGGTAATAGGCCTTCTTGAGGAGGTAGTACATCCTTAGTATCAATCTATTATTTTGTTTCTTCATGAGGCAAGGCTGCAATACATAAATCAGCAGTAGAACAGATAGAAACATTTTTAGACGCTGGATGTATGCTCAGATCCTGATTGATTTCATCTTTAGTTAAGGGAGGAAGCATTTTCTGTTTTCTTTGGATAGAACCACAGCTGTTTTCTTCCTCTTGTGAATGATCATGAGGCTGAATGTATTCTTGAGCCTTACACATAAGGGCAGATGAATTTTCATTTGTTTCATCTTCTGTGATCTTCTCTGTTGTTTAATATTCCAAAGGACTCCAGGGCTGATTCTCTGGCTCTAAGACAGATTCTGTCATCTGTGATTTTATCATCTAATGGGCGAGAGAGTTATTTTCTCCTATGATTATTAATTAGAATGTGATCCAATTTCCTTTTTTGCAATCTAAAATGAATCGAAGCATAAGTGTAGAGATTCAAAATGTGTTAACTCCTCCTCTATTTTAGATTATGTGTTTTCAAGATGGCTTAGGGGGAGAACTTATGGATCTGAAAAAGGGTTTGTATCATCCATTTCTTCACTGACTGATCCTTTTGGGAATTCCTCCTTGTTTCTAGTTGCAACCTTCTTGTAATGCTCTCTTAATAGTGAAGCACAAGATGTAGGAAGGCATCTGGTACTTACTTGACAGCTTCCTGTATTTATTCTTTGCAATCTTGCTCAGCATGCATATTTAGATTGTTGTTCTGTAAATTAGTTAGAGAAAAGGGATCACTGCATCTTTGTAACCAGTCTGGAGTCTTCTACCAATGGAGTTTTTAAGCTTAATGAGAGTTGTGGAGTCGCCAGGTGGAAGATTTCAGGATGTTGTCCACCATTAGCAACCAAATATTTTGCAAGTCTTTAAGGTTTTCAGGTAGGGAACTTGCTTTGTGGATAGGTCTGCTAACATTTGGATTTTTAGATCTAGGAGACTTCCTTAGGATGCTTTCAGGATTGTCAACTATTTCAAGAGGATTTGGGTCTAAGTGAGATCTAGTACAGACTCTTCTAGAAGCCAAAACTTGGACCCAAAATTAGAGAGGTTAAAAGTTATACTAGTTTTAAGAAACAAACCAATCTATAAAAGAAATAATTAGTCCACAAATTATTATTGACTTGGTTCTATTGATGTTTAATGATAAAATGATTTTCCCGGTGGAGTTTATGGAAAACCAGTGGAGTCAGCAGGCCTACTGAAAACCAGTGGAGTCACCAGGTGGAGGGTTTTTAATTGTTTTATGGTTGTTTTTTGTCCACCATCAGCAAACAGGTACCATTCTTGGCTAACACTTGATTCATCTAGCTTAATATGAGGTTTTATGAGTTTTTGAGGTTATATTCAAGTTGTTTAATACTCAGTATTCCCCAGTATGGTTGCCACTATGTTGGTTCCCTATGATTTACAAGATTGGAAAGAACAAAATCTGTAGGGAACCATATCAGACCACTTTGGAGTCCAAGGACCTAGCCTTCCTGGACTAAGAGAGGGCTCTCTCTATGTATGTGTTTGTAGATGATATATATTTATGCTTTTGTTATCTAATTTTAGGCTAGTTATGAAATCTAGGACTTGTTTTTTTGTTTGATTGATTCGTTGATAGATCAATGGTGTGATTTAATTGAGGGAGTGTTTCAACTGAATAGATAGACTGTGAGAAAATTAATCCATTGGGCTATGGAGTCATAAAAGGATTTAATTGTTCATCAACTCTGCAAGGGTTTTCATAGGGCAATCTAACTATATCATGTGGATCTCTTAGATTAGATAGAATATGAAATGACAGTAAGTTGTGAAAACAATAAAACTAAAGGGAAATTAAGAATCCTTTAACTCTACTGTTAGTGTGAATCTATCGTCGAAAAATACCACTTTAGCTACGCATAAAAAATAGCCCTAACATCAATTATGGCTGCCAATATCTTTAAATCTGCAGTTAGTTGATCCAAATAAAGCTGCACAAATCCAGATCTATGCATAAAAGACATTAAGTAGTGAAAATGAAATTTTGCTCCATGCATCCAATAGATAAGACAAGAACAATATATTTGAAAGAATTTTTTATATTAAAGGGGCACCTGAGAGGAAAACAAGAAAGGTGTTTCCAATTCTCCTCAATGGGATGGGTTCTTGAAAGTCTTCAGCATTTCAGATCTAAAATTTATCTCTCTTGTTGGTGTAGAAAACCCAGACAAACATAGAACTCAAAGGGAGCTCACAAAGCAAACAATAGAAAATATGACAATGATAATGGCTCAAAGTCAGACCAAGAGTATAGATCTAGAGTGAACTAATGCAAAATGAAAGGTGACTAATGAATGGGAAAAACCCTTCTATTTATAACAAAATATTAGGGCGGTCTAGAACTTGGTGCATGAATAAAATATTATTAATCAAATTCTAGAACCACCTTTTAGGAATATTTTATTATATTTGTTGGAGGAAAAAGGATTTTTGACTTGGGTCAATTCCTTTATTTATAAATAATAAATAAATAAATGATTTATTTATTATTTTAAGGAGATGGTGGAAATATAATTAAATAAATAATGATTTATTTAATTATTTATAAATGATTTAGTCAAATTTAACTAGGAATATTATTTAAATAAGGATTAAATAACTTATTCCTAGGAAATAATTAAATAAATAAGGATTTATTTAATTGATTTCCTTGTTTTGGGTTAAATATGACCAGGAATAATAGTTAAATTGATGTTTAACTAATTATTCCTTGAGGAAATATAAACAAATATAGATTTGTTTATTATTTCCTTTTGGGGTTTCCTGTTTAGACCATAAACAACTTAATAAAGGTGTTTTACTAAGTTATTTCACATAGTGAAAGCACTTTTACTTAGGGTAAAATTGGTCTTACATGGTGTACTTGGGTCCATCTAATGATAATAGGTTAGATGACCAAAAACTGGTGTAATAGATTGCCCCCCAACGTACGAGTGTTAGGAGAAAATCATATGATCGAAGTACGTTGCAAGAACTCAATCACTAGACATCAAGAGGGAAGTGAGAGAGAGAAATGTAAGGTAGCCTAATGTGCTAAAGGACTAGACCCTGAGGAGACGAGACTTATAGGTGCAACAAGTCTCTAGTTTATGAGATGGTACATGTGCTAAAGGCAGCGGGGGAGGCATACCTATGCCCGCCGAGACAAAGTACAAAAGAATAGTGTGTCCAGTAAACAAGGAACCAAACTATAAAGTACATGATAGCATAAACACAAGCCAGAAAAATAGAATGATGAATCCCACATACATGTTGTGCCTAGGATAACAGCCAGGACTTATACAATAATATCTGAGTACATGAGATATAAATACAACCCAAATGCCCCCTATAAACGGGGAAGGGCTCGCAAAATCCGACTGATACATGAAAATCAAAAAGGTGTTGCAAGCGGCTAAGGCCGACATCACCAAATATAAGGAGCTGCATCAAAGGCTGTAATGAAGAGGTCATCCGGGCATGTGGGGGGCTACCTGCAGGGCCACCCCCTCATGAGGGTTGAGACATATCACACACACCCAGGAATCACCAATATCTACTACTGCATCACTGGACCATCAAGTATACGAATCTCGATCATGTTGAAAAGAGCTGGAGCTGAGAAACAATCAAGTCAAAGGGTAATGAGAAATCCCTTTGCCTGATCCGAGGCACCAAACAAGTGTAGGAGCTGGAACCAAAGTACACCGCCCTCTAGACCTGTCTTCTGGAGTGAATGAGTTGATGTCGACAGAAGGAGGTACGCCATAGGTGAGGAAATAAGGGATCCCCAACTAAGGCATGAGAGAAAATAGTAGAGCAACTAACAGACGGACACTAATGATGATGATGAAATAGGGGATATTGAGTAGCGGATGGACGACTTCCCTTGTTAGAGAATAAAGGGCATGAATGACTTGGCAGCGACTGACACAATATCATGAGGGATAAGGGACAATGGGACTGAATGCCATAATGTGCAAGATGAGAGAGGGATCAAGCAATGAAGGATGGAGGACTATAGCAGGATACAAAGGGACTCGGGATAGACTCCATGAATGCGATGATGACTCAACTCGGATGCTCTAAACAAGGGCGACTCAATGGTGTTGCCACACAGTAAAGGTCCAATGGGGGACCATATAAACATGAGTATACTAGGGTATCTTATGACGAAAATCAACACGAACAAGGACAAGTAAGGAGGCAAAGTGGTGCCCCAAGTACAAGTGTTGTAAGTGAGGAAATTCGATTTGGAGGAGAGGTGAATAGACCCTTCGTGGACAAAATGTGTCCTGGTGAAGTATTAAAACATGAAAAACTAACAGATGCCCATTTGAGTGCTCGGTGAGAGCTTTCCGATGGTGCAGACGGTGTGTCAAACGGGGCTACGGTTTGGTCGCAGCGGGCGAAAGAAAAAGTAGGGGTTTCTCTTCTAATAAGGCATTTTCCCTCCAAATACATTCATTTTCTTGTGTAGTTGTGGTAAATGTGGAGAGGAGAGAAGGCCCTAAATCTTGCAGCGATCGTAGCAGACAAACTGACCATTAGAATCGAGATCCGTGAGTTGCAGGTAAGAGGCCTAATCCTACTCTTTGTTTTTGATGGATTAAAAGTTCAGATTAGGGTCCCAAATCTCAGGAACAACCCCTACCTCATATTTACGGTCGGGTCGCACTTTTTGGGGCAAAAACTGTGATCTGGGAAGCAGGTTTGGGCCTGAAAAGTGTGACATGTCCCAGGATTTGGCCAAAAAGTGCGACCTGTCAAAGGGAGGTGATTTTAGTGCTGTTGTGGGCTGAGATTCAGGTTTTGTGTAATTTAATGCAGTTTTTCCTATCTGTAGACTGACAAAGATGATGGTTTTGTGCAAATATGGCAGATATACGAATCAAGTGGAGACAGAGAGAGACCTGGGTACATTACGATCAGAAATCCAAGCGGATCAGGGTGTCCGTCGTGCATTGGCTACATTTGGGGTTCTAAAATTTGTGGAGAACCCTCTGATGAGAGCTGGGGAGCCCTTGTTGGCCCAGATTGTCAGTTATTGGGATCCGGATCATGAGGATTTTATAGTGCAAGGGCACAGAATTGAGCTGACAGTCCAGGATCTGTATTTCCTAACTGGTCTCCCACCATTAGGGATGGTGGGAAATACACAGCCAGTGTTACCGCGGGGGCGTAACATCATGGAGTTCGTAGAGCGACATTGTCGACTAGGTGTCCGAGTCAAAGGGACTCGGATATCAATTGGGGATCTAGAGAGGTTGGAGACCCGTGCAGTGGTGGCAGCAGTGTTGCTTATCCTGGGCAGCCAGGCGCTTCATCACATCACTGGAGGGTAGATGATGATTGTAGAAAGTGTGTTGAGTGGGACCTACTATGGGTGGGCCCAGATGATGTTGGTGTCATTGAAACAACAGCTGTCACTTTGTAAGCGGCAAGTGAACCATGATTGTGCTTATGGGACGGTATTGTGCTCCTTCTTTTTTAAGAACATCCCGACCTTGCAACCTCGTGTACAGCTACCTGATGGGGGTCCGAGAGAACCCAGGATGCATCGGTGGGGGCGACTACTGTGCAGAGGAGGAGGAGGGGCGGTCGGACGGTTTTTTCGACCATATTTCTTCGCCCATTGGGATCAGATGCCATTGTACATAGATGACTATCCCTATAGTGGGATGAGTTATTGGGGAGATCCAGACTTGCCGCTTACACCTGGTCGAGTATGGGGGCCTAATGGTAAGTGACAAGTAACTAATATGTTATGTGCATGTTAAAGTTTGTGAATAGTATTTATGGTACTGATCCTCATATGTTTGGTATGCAGATATAGCTCCAGTGAAATCGGTCGAATATATGGGACGACCTACAGTAGCAGGAACTGCAGGTGCTAGTGGATCGAGAACGACACAGAACGAGGATATGACCGCTTTTTTGAGGACCTTCGTCGTAGATGTGAGGGGCTGTTGACCAGTCTTTCGAAGCGGGGTTGGCAGGACTTAGACAACCAGTACATAGAGCTATGTATTGGGCTACCCTCGGAGTGGCGAGGTATCATGTGGCGCATGGTAATGGCTGGTCAGACTGTGCGTGATCTACGAGCTGCGGGAGCAGAGCCATTGGCTCGGGATCCTCCAGAGAGTGATTAGATGTAGGGTAGGTGGTGCCCCCCAGTGTGTATGCAGGGGCAAGTGGTGCCCCACAGTTTTTGAGTTTTGTTTTCTGTAACATGCTATGGGCATGTTATATGTTTCAGAGTAGATGGACTCTAAAAACATGTTATACGATATATATTATGTATATGCATTGTGTTGATGATTTGAAATGTTATTGTCTTGTGTGTGATAAATGCCAGTCTAGAACATGGTTTGCAATTCTATCTACGTAGTCATTTTAACTTCTAGGTACATGGTTGAAAGTAATGAATCTAAATTAACGTGTCAAAAGTTTCACTCGTAAATATCGTCTAAACAGGATAGGGTTTTGCACACGATAGACACCATTGAGTTGTAAGACAAGAAGCAGAGAATCTAAACGAATGTGCAGATGGAGGATGCGATGAGAGAGGGCATCGGCTAAAAGGCCACGTACTGCATCATATTCGGCCTGATTATTGGTGGCATTACCAATGCAAACCCCATTAGAAAGAATAAGAGTATGCAAGGGGGTAAATATGGCCCAAGCAGTTGAGGCTAGATTCTAGGAATAGCGGCTTGCCCCATCGGCATAGCCAATGTAATGTGTGGACGAGAGGTCCGGCGGAATAGTGTCACAAGACAAGAAATGGGAGGAGGAAGAATAATGATGGCAGCGTGAGTGTAGGGTAGACATCAAATGACAACTATGGGAGGTAGTATTCTGGGAAGAATGGCCATGGCTCATAGACCGACTAGAGGGTGATGTATGAGGGCTATGGGAGGAAAAGTGGGAGCTCATGCTGTGGAGGACATCATAGATACGGATGGTATCATTCTGGTTATGGGTGGGAAGAAAAAGGTCGAGGAAACCACATGACGCTGCAAGGTTACCGAGATCATCAGCATGGGAAGTAAGGCTCACATACGGATCGTCATGGGGGATGACAGAAGAACAAGTAAAAATATGGTCAAAGGATGTGGAGCCCAGGAATGTTGTTGAAGGGGGATCAAGTAACACAGACGGAGTGGATTCAGCGAGAATGTACTCTGAGGATCGAATGGATGATGATAGGTATAGGAGGGGGGCAGCAGATTCCGACATCTCAACATCAGGGGGAGGAATGTCAATGGTAGCAGGGGGATCCTTGAGTTGGCCTGACGCATACTGCATGAGGATGGGAGAGGCGGCTTGATTTTGTTCAACCTCGTACTCGCGAATGACCTCTAAAGAGGCTCGGTAATGCATGAGGTGAGGACAATGGTGAGTATAATGGCCATGGACACCACACAGAGCATAGGCTTTGTTGGTGCGAAGAGTCTTTGGTTTCTTGGCTATGGACGAGGAAGAAACAGAGGCTTCAGGGACCATAGATTCAGGGAACGTGAGTTTAACCATGGGTTGGATACAGGGCAACTCAGGACAAGTATGGGTGGCATGACCGACACCATCAGACAAGGCACAAAGCTTGGCGGGTGGAGGAGGGGTAGGGTTGGGTGTTGTGGCCTTGTCTTTGGATGCTCCCTTACGAGCTTTTCTTTTCTTGCCCATAGCTGTCACAGCATGAGGATGGTCTTGCGGAGGGGCTAGGGGCACTGTAGCGACGGAAGAAGCGAAGGGAATCGGTTGAACCAATGTCACAGCAAGGTATGGTTTGGGGTGGCCGGTGGGGTCTCGGCTGGAGGAGTAAGGTACCAGATAGGTATTCCCAGGGTCAAATTAGGGAGGGAAAGGGTTGCCATGATGGGAACCAAATAGACTCCGGGAGGGGGAGCAAGGAAAGGTAGCTGACCGGCGGGGTAATGGCCAGGAGGGATAGTTCCCATATAGTGGAGACCTGGGGGAACCGACTCAGGAGGGTAGGGAGGCTCCTGAGTGCTAGGTGGATAGGTCCAGTCGGAAGAGGTTCGGTCAGCTGAGGCAAAGGGCTAGGAGCAGGTTGCGGCGGGCGAGATTGAGGTTGCTGACTAGCCGAAGCGAGCTGCGTAAGGTCAGGCCGAGACGATTGCATTATGCAAACATTCGCTAGGCTGGGATCAGAGACACGAGGAGGGGGAGGACCCAGGAAGGTTCCAAGCAAGGAGGAGTCTTTGTAGACGCCGGGGGAAACACTGGTCAAAGAATCAACAGTTTTATTATTGGTGACAGCAGAGATGGTGGACTCAGGGGAGGTCTGAGATTTTGGTTCATGATATGTCAACTGGTCGATGGTGACAATCTTTCCATTATGAGGGAAAAACATCTTGCGGTGGACTATGGATGGGACAGCAGACATGGCATAGGTGTAGCTACGCCCCAAAAGAATGTTATAGTCAAGAGGGGCGTCGATAACTTCAACGTTGACACAAACAGTCTTTCCCGCAAGGGTGATAGGACAGTTACGGAATAATCCAATGGGCTGGGAGGCATGGCCATCGCATGCACGAAGGGTGATTGTGGAAGGGGCCAGCTCGAGAGATCCGAGTTGTTTCCAAACCAAAGAAAACATCACACATGTAGATGCCCCCTCATCAATAATACACCGAGCGACGTTGGCATTTCGGATTTTGACTTGGATTTGGAAAGCAACAAAAGCAGGAAGGGGGGGATGGTCTGACTGACGGGCATCAAAAACAATCAATTGGTCATCAGCAAGATCTATAGCACCCATGGCAGATAGTAGAGCCTTCTTTTGAGAAGGACATGACTAGAGGAGTTCCAGTGTTGAAATGGCAGCAGGAGATTGTGCCAGATCATCTACTATGCTATATGAATGGGCAGCTCGACCAGAGGTAGCATTTCGGTGTAATGGGCCCTTAGGAATCTTGGTATGAACCTCAGCTTTGGGCGGAGGGATTTGCAAGGGACCATTGGGTGTCGACAGAGGCTCTATAGGACCTGAAGATGGGGACTTGGGGACAGACAGAGCGGGAGGCGTGGAGTACTGACGAGACCGAGTTTGAAGGTTAAGGTCGACGGTGAGAGGTTGGTCAGAGGCCATCATGAGAATCTGGTAATCGGAGGAACCAGAAGGGGAAGGTTGAGTGGTTACCGGGGCATGAGGTGGTTTAGTAGCCACGAATCCTTGTTGAGGGAAAGGATCGGTAAACAAAGCGGGTTGATAAGTAGTCGTATTAGGAGGGACAGTAGGGGAGGAATGTTGTCCCCACACGGTGGCCTGAGACTCCCACATCTGCCGCATCTGTGGTAATAGGGGACAATCGTGAGTGTAATGACCATAAACACCGCAACACGAACAGGGCTTATTGGTGCGAAGAGGCCTATCCGGCTTGGGATAAGAGCCCTGTGGCTGGTTAGCAGTGTTAGAATCAATACTTGGAGGATTGGATCCACGATTACCAGAGGCAGATTGATTTTTTCCTCTTTCTTTGAGAAGGAAGAGAATTAGTCGCGCCCTGCTGCGCAAATACTTGCCCTGGAGGGGGTATTAAGTGCGGTTGCGGGGGTTGAGAAGGCAAGGGAGTGAGAGGTCCAAATGTTGGAGGAGCTAGGACACCAGGCTGTGGGTAAGGATAAGGGTTAGGATGGGCAACATTGAGGTAAGAAGGAGGGTGGGCAAAAGGAGGAGGCATGCCATATCCTGGATACATGTTACCTGGAGGGGGAAAAGCACTGGAGGTGCTGGCCCCTCCCGGAGGGAAACCATAGCCCCTAGGAGGTTGAACATAGGTATGTGAAAGAGCTCCAACGATACTGTCGGTAGAGTGAGATGCCCCCAGGGCGTTAGCACCACCGAGTTTGGGGAGGTCAGGAAGGACGGTATAAACATAACCAGATTGAGCATAGATAAGGTCATATTTCAAGGCTATTTGGAGGGCGGATTCTTCAGTTTGAGGGAACTAGGATACGACATCTTTGCTGATGGCAGGTCAGAGAGAGCGAAGGAACCAGTCCATATAAACCCGATCTTCAAAGGTGGGAGCTCGACATAGGCTCCTTCTTCTCCACCATTCCTGGACATGAGCGGAAAGGCGGGTCGAAGAGGATTGATGGAAAGAAGTCAAGAGTTCTGTACCAGTGTCGTATCAGAGAGGGAGCTGGAAATAAGATAAAAAGGCTTGGGCAATGGTCGCAAAGGTGGTATGGGTAGAGGCGGTCTGATCAACATACCATTTAGAAGCCTCGCTGGTAAGCGTGCGTTGGAACAATCTAAGATGGATGGAATCATCAGTAATGGAATTGGATGAACACCACATGTGGAAAGATCGAATATGGTTGGAGGGATCTTCACTAGCAAGGCCTTCGAACTTGGGAATGTCGGAGGGGAGCTTGTTTGGCATAGCAGGCTAACTAACATCGTGGTGGATAGGATCATTGATCAACTGATTGAAATCGGGGAGACTGAGACCGGCCATATAAGGGAGCAAAGGCACAGTCGAGGTAGTTCCCGTAGTGGTTCCACTGGAAATGGACCCAGCAGTAGAACTGGGGTTGCCGCTAGCGCTAGGCCCTAAACTAGACATGGTGATTGTAACAGGGGGAGAACTAGGAGTAGTGAGAGAACCTGAACAATCAGAAGAAGATTCAGAGTGTGGACTCGGGGGAGGACTAACTCGATGACGACGGGAAGGAGGAAGTCGACCAACCAGAAACTGAGGGTGAAGGCCAAGAAGTCTCCGGGATAAACACCTTGGAGGCACAATGATGACGGGAAGAAGAAAAACCGACAAAGGCAGGGAGGTGAAAAATCAAGTGAGGTCAATGTCGAAACAAGGGCAGAGAGGTGCAGTGTCAATTGATTTTAAAGTCTTTGCCAGGCGGTGTTAACCAGGCTCTTCTTCACTTAGGGTGAGTGTGTGGCGTGTGTTAATTTTAATTTTTAAACCCATACGTTTTGAGAGGAAAAGAAAAAGTGTGCTATGTAACTGAAAATAAATCTGCAGAGAACAATAAATAAGACTGAAATAACAGAAAATTAACAGCTAACAATGCATCAATCTAACCCAAGAAGGCAGGTCTCTCAAAACTAGTCTAGAAGAGGGGAAAAAAATCTAATCAAAACACGCTAAAAAGAGACCAATAGATCTAAGGTTGGGAGGGACAGGGATCTAAAGGAGAAATATGCTAGAAAGAGGTGCAGAATACAACAAAGAGGCAGAGGTAAGGTTGCTACTACAAAGGAGAGAATTAGCTAAAGGTAGAAGTGACAAGGAGGTGACCCTAGAGATAAACCCAAACAAAACTATATGAGGTGATTTGAAAGGGAGAAGAGCTGATCGAGAGGGATCTGAAAATGAGGTATCAGATCTGAAAATAAGAAGGTTGAAACTTTGAAAATTCAAACGTCTGAAATAGCTAAAACTCACCCACAAAAAGTGGAGGGTACTAAAGCCCTAAGGGGCAAGATTCCCACTTAGATGAGTGAAACAGATCAGAAACAGGTCTAAACGGGTAGAGACGGAGGTTGGAAAACCCTGACAGAAGCTTCAGACAAACCAAGAAAAATTGCTGGAAAAGTGCAGAGAAAAGTGCAGGTCGCAGGTTCTGACCTGTTTTCAGTCTAGGTCGCAGTTTTGGGGTAGGAAAATGCGCCCTCTAGTCCAGGTCGCATTTTTTGGGCCGATAAGCGTGACCTGCAGATCCGGGTCTCTCGGAGACAGATTTCAGAAAAATTTGTCGTCTTGACTGCGGCTGATGTCTGTCACCTGCGCAATAGGGCCAGAAACACACAGAAGTTAAAAATTTTAATGTTTGAGGCTTTTAGAGGTGAAAAACACCATAAAAACTAGAAAAATAGACAACTGAAGAGAAACCCTACGGTCTGAAATAGTTGGATATGCAGGAATATATAAAACGACGACGGTCGCAAAAGAAAACCCGTGTGGAGTCGCCAATTGTTAGTATGAATCTTTCGTCGAAAAATACCACTTTAGCTACGCATAGAAAATAGCCCTAACATCGATTATGGCCACCAATATCTTTAAATTTGTAGTTAGTTGATCCAAATAAAGTTGCACAAATCCAGATCCATGCATAAAAGACATTAAGTAGTAAAAATGAAATGTTGCTCCATGCATCCAAAAGACAAGACAAGAACAATATATTTGAAAGAATTTTTATATTAAAGGGGCTCCTAAGAGGAAAACAAGAAAGGTGTTTCCAATTCTCCTCAATGGGATGGGTTCTTGAAAGTCCTCAGCATTTCAGATCTAAAATTTCTCTCTCTTGTTGGTGTAGAAAACCCAGACAAACATAGAACTCAAAGGGAGCTCACAAAGCAAAAATGGAGAATGTGACAATGATAATGGCTCAAAGTCAGACCAAGAGTATAGATCTGAGATCATTATGTGAAGGTGACTGATGAATGAAAGCCTTATATTTCAACAAAATATTAGGGTTATCTAGAACTTGTTGCAGGAATAAAATATTATTAATCAGATTCTAGAACCACCCTTTAGGAATATTTTATTATATTTGTTGGAGAAGGATTTTATTTTGTTAATTCCTTTTATTTATAAATATTAAATCAAACTAATTATATTTATTATTTTTAAAGGAAATAGTGTAAATATAATTAAATAAATAATGATTTATTTAAATAAGGATTAAATAACTTATTCCTAGGAAATAATCAAATAAATAAGGATTTATTTAATTGATTTCCTTATTTTAGATTAAATATGACCGGGGAATAATAGTTTAACTAATTATTTTTTGAGGAAATTCAAACAAATGTGTATTTATTCAATATTTCCTCATGGGGTTTCCTGTTTAGACCATAAACAACTTAATAAATTAAGGATTACTAAGTTATTTTTCATAGTGAAAGCAATTTTACTTAGGGTAAAATTGATCTTACATGGTGTACTTTGGTCCATCTAATAGTAACAGGTTAGATGACCAAAAATTGGTGTAACAAGAAGAGCTATCATATTCAATGAAAAAGTCTTGTATAAGGATCAGATGAACAAAAAGAAATGGGAAAAGGAAAAAAAAATACACAATGCTTGATGAGATCACATAAAAAGTAAAGGTGCCTGAAAATCATAATGATCATAAACCACAACAACAACAAAAACCACAAAAGAAAAAGGCACCTAAAACACCCGAAAGTGGTGTTAGAAGTTCTACTAGGATAAGTAGACCCCTGGAATTATATTATGTATTGTTGATTGATTCTGGTGAACTGAAAATATATGAAGAAGCAATGTAGGTAGAAACCAGGAATAATTGGGAGGAATCCATGGAAGAAGATATGGACTCCTTGATTCATAACTAGACTTGGGACTTAGTCAAGTTGTGCGGCATGTAAAACAAAATTGCAGAATAAATGGGTTTACATGTTGAAGGAAGAAGATGGAGGTAAATAGAGGTATAAGGCTAGACTTGTGGTGAAGGGGTTGCACAAAAGAAAGGTATAAAATTTGATGAAATTATTTCTCTTGTTGTTAAAATGAATTCAATTAGAACTATTTTAAGTCTAGTGGCAATAGAATATTTTCATATTGAGCAGTTAGATGTAAAGACAACATTTTTCCATGGGGATTTGGAGGAAGAAATATATATGCAGCAGCCAAAAGGGTATGAGGCCAAAGGGAAGGATAAATTAGTGTGAAAATTAAAGAAGAACTTGTATGTCTTAAAACAGAATTCAAGGTAGTGGTATTTAAAATTTCATAGATTTATGTCTGAACAAGGTTATACTAGATGTTGTTGGAATTGGTGTTGTGATGAGTTGTTTGGTTGGCTTTGATGTAAACCTAATAGCATGGTGTTGGAGGATGAATTGGTGTTGGTTGAGATTTATGTCAACCTGGTGTATGTATCTATGCACATGGTTCATTGGTTGGAAACATTAGCTTGATATTTGAGGTGATGATGGAGACATGGAAGATGGTCCTTGGAACTTGGAGGATGGATGATGGTGTGCTACACTAGCTTGGAGACCTTCCCATGATGATGGTCTTCATGATAATATTGTTGCATACATATGTTGGTATTTTCTTTAGGAATTAGAGTTGATGAGCCTTGTTTATTAGGTCTCCATGGTCTCCATGTCTCGAATTAGGTCTCCCATGTTGAATTGTTATACATTAGGCTTGGAGAGGTTATAGGTATGGAAGTAGATGCTTCAGATGATTGAATGATTATACAAGTCTTAGACGATGTATGATAGGTTCTGGAGCTTCATGTTGATGGTTATAGAGATTGGATTAGTTGCGGTTAAGTTTGATGGCTTGAGTGTTGAAGTAGTTGATGGATGGCATACAAGTCAACCTAGTTTGAATTTTGATGATGATGGAGTTTCTACAATGACATGATGGAGTGATGTAGAGGCTACAGTGGATTCCTGAGGTATATGATGTTGATCAAGCTCTGTAAGAATTTTAGTCAAGTTTTGTGCTGAGGAAGCATGTTTTCTAGTCTCCTCTGCCCCAAGCGCATGCTTGCAAAGTCATGGGAGCAGTTTTAGGTCCATAGTTGCATAAGGACAAGCCTATGGGAGTTATTATGTGTCCACGAGGCTAAAGTGGCGTGGAATCAGAGCCATGGGAGTGACTAATGAATTTGATAGAGTTTTTCTCTACATTTTTCGCACTCATCAAGTGTTTAATTTTTTTTCCCGACATGTCTTGTTCATGAATATTCATGTAAATGTCAAAAAAAGGTAATTGTGCTTCTAGAAGATGACTAAAATGGAATATTCATCAATAGCTGAATTTATTGGATCGATTGAGTCAAGAGGCATTGAACCAAGCCACTTCTAGCATATGAACAAAGCTCCACTACAAAATTGGAATTTATTGTTCAGAAGATTACAAATAGATGGAGATCACGAGTCTATTGGGTTGGTTCATTTGAGAAGAAAATGTAATAGTGTGTGTGCTTGGAGAGTGTGTGTGAGTGAAGAGTTGTGGATGAATACTATGTAAGAATTTATGCAGGATATCCTAATAAAATCACAATAGTATATGATGGCATCGGAATTATGTTTCAACTAGATTTTATGCAATAGTATGGTAAAAGAGTAGGAAGGATTGTAGATCATTTCCTTCATTATTGCTTATTATGTTTTGATCATATTATCTTTGCTACATGTAATGTTGTTGGGTTGTTGCAGTGATTGGGTGAGTGAGTTATGAAGATCTATTTTGGTGGGATTATTATGATGTTTTGAGCCTATATTTCTAGAGTTTGTTTTGTTATTCTAGTCAAGCGATTCAGATAGACTCCAGTCTGAAATATTGTGAAATGAGGGTCACATAGAAGAGTGGAGTGAGGGCTCTAGAAAATTTATTATAGAAAAAAATTTCTTCGTGAGTCTAATGGCGGTTTGGCAAGGTTTTTTTATTATATAGGAGTTTGTAGAGTCATGAGTCCAATGGTGGTTGGGCAAGGCTTGCTGGTCAGATAGATGTCTATAGAGTCGTAAGATGAGGATCAAAGTTCATTACTAATAGTATCCATTTTTATATTCTATGTAATTGAATTTCCTGATGAATAATAAAAATAATCGAGTAGCGCAGCAACAACAAGGGTGGTTTTTAACCCAGGAGGAGGGTTTTCCACCATAAAATATTGTGTTCTCTTGCACATGATTCTTTGGTTATTTATGATGGTTCTCATATGTGATTCTATATGATTAATATATTAATGGGTTAATGAATACTGTGTTTTAGTAATATAAAAATGAGTTAAAATTTTATAAACACTGTAACACCCTCATCCCACATCTACCCAAGCAACCGACCAATCGGGGTAAACACATGATGAGAGGCTACTAAGATAATATTTGACCTCCTATATGACCTTAAGGAAGTAGAATAGATGGAAACACATCATACAGACCTTCCCCATTAGCAACAGAACTCCTAGGAGCTAACCCAACCACTTAGGCTTCAAGCCCCTGGGTTCCACTGAGACTTCATGAAGAAAACCCCCTGGACTCATGCACAGGCCTGCATCCATCTGTCTAGGAGGCTCTAGATGCGTGCACAAGCCTGCATCCATGCATCTGCATCTAGGGACTAAATTTCCTAGAAATTTGCCTACGTTTGCAATATTTAAGGCACTTTTTCAAGCCCAAAATTCAGGCCACTTCCCATAACTCAATGACAAGTTCATAAATGAAATAACTCAACAAAGAAATGATGTATTTTAAAAAACTATGACAAGACCTAGAATGGACCCCTACTAGCCATGACAGGCACTTCATCAAACATATCACAAATATGTAATCTACAGGTATAAACAACAGATCTGAACATAGGGGTCTCATACTTATCTGAGAATCTCTAAGAAGCATTCTTCCCTTACATAATTAGCTATAATATCATATATTAGGTCATAGATACATTTTTTATTCATTTACAAATAAAAACATGAGGAGATCCATGCAAGATCACTGTCAGAATACATGCTCATAACCAGCAAAATAACATCAAAAATACCTTCAATACATCAACCATGGAATCCACATATAAATCAATACATTTACACATCAAATATCAAGGGAATGATTTCTCATTAATGAATGTAGAAACCAACTGGGGATGGGACTACCACGTTCCACCCAACCATAGATTGGCTAAGCCAAATCTCTCTTCAGCTAATTACACTCGTGCCATATTCCAAGCATGAATGTGGGACTAATAACTAACCAAAAAGGAACCAAACAAGCATGAATGTTATCGAATTTCTCCACCTACACCATGAGGAACTTTAGTGACTCCTAATCTCTCAGGCTTTACCATAATCCGCAGTCTGATCCAGGGATCACTAGGCCCTACACTGATACCAACTCTCCAAAATTTAATGTACATACCATATTGGAACTACTAGGCCCAACAGATTTAAATCCACCTATTGGTGTTGAGATTCAACAAGATGATTATCCTAGTGAAAATTAAGCACCTTCACTAGGTGGGGCCCGCGGGCTATTTTTAGGTGTATGTCTATTTTTAGAATGGTGAGCATATTCTAAAATTAGCAGGATGTTGATTCTATATGTTTGAGAAAATTCTATCTTTGGATGAATTTCTAATTTTAGAAGATGGGCGAATTCTATTTATAGATTTCTAATCTAAAAATAGAATGCATGTCGATTATTATTAGCCCTTAATAATAATCAGATAATAAATAGTAACTTATTCTCTTGGAGCACTTTATTTCAGTGAACAGATGTGGCACATCAGTGGGTTGAAGAAATTATGCAATTCCTAGGGTGGTTGGTGACTTATGCAAGGAGGAATTCGTTATAACTGACAGTGGCAAGTTGTAACAGAGTTGGAAGAGTAGTTATGTGAGTTGTTATTTAGTTTAACTCAGTTAAGTGAGTTAAACTCAATTGTGCTAGTTGTAACTAAGATACACTAGTGAAAGATGAGTGAATTAATTATTTAATTAATTCACAAGTAGTGTCTTACTTGCAACTGAACAAATACAGCAGTTAACTACTTGCATGTCAGATCCAGTGGAAACCCAGTGGAGAGAGGGGTGAAAGGGTGAGATGGACTATCAGTTGTGACTATAGTGATGCATTCAATGCATCTACACAGACATTGGAGATGAAAATGAGGATTGCGCAGTGCAAGCAAGGCAAGATTGAATTCATTCAGGGATCTTCTTCAGCAGGGATTGCGAAGTGGAGGCAGGCTGTCAGGAGGAAAGAAATTGGTGCATAGATATGAAAATTTCTGCATGACTGTGTGTGACGATTGTATATTTTACTGAGAGCTCTATGAGCTAAGATTTGTATGAGATTGTTACATGTTCCATTGATATACATAATATATGATAGTTGGGGTTTTTATCTTTAAGCTTTCTCGGTAAAACTTCTTATTATGTGAGATTGATTTTGCTTCATATGTGTTTTGCAATTGGCGATTTAATTTCCGCAAAGAATTAAGTGGAAGGATTATGTATTTAACATAAGATTAAATTGTTAGATCTAGAGAATCCGGAAATACATTATTGTGTTTATAAATTTATACCATTGGATTTACCGTATATCACGTCATTCACTGATAATAATTCCTAGGCACACAATATTGGCTTTACCACAACCTACAGTCTGGCTCAGGGGTTACTAGGCCAGTGGCTTTACCAGATCCTCAATCTGTTTCAGATATCACTAGGTCATGTGTTTGTCATTTCAAAGATCCACCCTAATGAGCTTTGAATCTATCCGACAATCCAACTCAACCAAAGTATGAGAACCCATCTCATCAAATCTATCTGGAAATGGAAATGTTAGGCTAAAAACACTGTCGCACCTTGAAAATCCCATGCCATGACAGAGAAGAACCACATGCAATACCATGCATGCCAAATCTAGTAAGTAAATCACACATGCAAGGAAATACTTGCAAATAATCCTGATGTAGCTACTTGATCCTACTCTTCCTTTCTTGCTCCTTCCTTTCTCCTACCTCCTTTTCCTTTCTTGATCCAATGCCAAAGTTCTCCAAGAAAACTCTAAGTGTCCAAGAGTGAGAGATATAGAGAGAGAATAATGAGAGAGCTCAAAAAATGAATTGAAAAAAGGTACCAACTGATCCTCATAAGACTTTTTATTGATGAGGCCTCTATTTTCTTCGTTTTCCATAATTTTCGTTCATTTTCCTCCTCACATGCAACCTGTGACATTTCATCTCTCTTTTCTCCTATTTTCCATTATTTTCATAATTAAATGTGCCAAAAATGTTTTTTTTTTCCTTTCCAAAGCCTTTGTCATTTCCTTTGCCAATTTCCTTAGCCATAATAATCCAAATGAACACCCACTAGGATGTTTTTCCCAACATTCAGCTCGGAATAAATGTCCCATCAACCATGGTTATTATTTTTAACTTTTATTACATGGAATTTTCACGAGGGTTATTACAGAACCCTCCCTCTTGGGGGACACCATCCTTGGTGTTCAATCACACATATACCTCAGAAAAAATACTAGAAATAAAACATACTGCTCATGGAAATTTATATCATAGCTTGATGTAGTATTTACCATGATCACCCTACTGAAAAGAAAACCAGCATGATAACATAACAACATGATAACTATACTAACATGACACCCATACCACTTATTGGAGCTTTATAACATAGCTCATGGCGATATTTACATCCATACACATATGTACATATACCTAAACATCACATAAAAACATATATCAAAACATCACCAAAACATATGCCAAACATATACCAACATCACACCAAAACTACTTTGCCTCAGATGGAAAAAAAGGAAGGATAACTTAGCCTGCATCTGATCCTCCATCTCCCATGTAGCTTCATCGAGACCAAATTGATTCCATTTCATTTAAATTTATTTATTGCTCGATTCTGGAGCATGAGCAAATTTTTTTGCAATATACAGTGAGGCTTCGGCTGGAATTCTCCATCTAGCTCCACCGGCAATTAAAAAATAGTCAATCACATGATCAACATATTTAACATACTTCTTAAGAAATTATATATGAAAAACATCATGGAATTTCACTGTGGAAGGCAATGAAAGTCGATAGAATAATGGTACAATCTTCTCAATAATCCTGAAGGGCCCACAAAACTGTGGTTCAAGATTGGCACATGATGCAATCTGCAACGAGATCTTCTTGGGCTTGATGCGCAAGTACACATGTTCCCCGAACTAAAAAACCTTAAACAACCTATTCCGGTATGCATAACTCTTATGCATATATTTCTCTACTTTCAAATTCTTCTTGATCACCTGCATTTTCTTCTCCATCTCTGCCAACATGTCTGGTCTAATCAATACCCTGTTAACCAAATTTCTCCAACTGATGGGAGTATTGCAACTCCGCCCATATAGTGTCTCAAATGGACTCATCCTCAATGATTCTTGGTACCTGTTGTTGTAGGAGAACTCTACCAGTGGAAGATACTCTTCCCTCTTGCGTTGTTGATTGATCAGAATCTGGATTAGGGGCAAAAATTGGCTAAAAAATGGAAGTGCTCGGAATTACACCAAACTAGAATGACAATGACCGGCATGTCGCAAGGAATCCAACACAACTCATTTCATCGAAAACTGAGTTCGAATGAAGGAGTTATGGTTTTCTGATCGTCGTTCAGAATAGGCAAATTTAAAAAAAAAAATTATTGCAGAACAAGTATAGCTGATGAAATGGAAGTCCGGTCAGCATGCAGAGAATCTTCTTCGGTTTTTTAGCCAAATGGGATTGTGACAAGTGTCACAATTGGATTCGCCAAGTATTTTGTGAAGGTAAAAAGTGCCCAATGTCCTCCAAGTTTGAATTTAGGTTAATAATGAATTATGTGTTGGAAATTATCTTTTTTTAAATATTAAGAACTGGATTAATATATAAATATTATAGAAATATATATATACATATATATTTAATAATTAAATTCAAACCTTAATAATTAATTAAATTCCACATATTATTATTAACCCAAATTTCAAATGTTATTATGTTGGCATTATCCCAAACATATATGGTTGGAGGAGTAACTATGGAATATTAAATTAACGTGGTGGCATTTCATTATTTAACGGTGGACAAACCCATTATGGTGGGAAAATTTAATATATAAAGGTTTTAATACCTATGGGGGTATACATTAAACCTTGGGTTAATACAATTTCAAAGGTTTGAAACGGAGCATATATTTCGGGGCAGAGTAAAGTTCGAAGTCTTCGGTTGGAGCGTAAATATATTGCGTTGCAAAAACATACATATAGGGCGGAGGCTGTGGTTCGACCTCGTGACCTCCCCCAAGGATTATCACACTACACAAACGGACTAAGACCTTGAATTTTGAAGAGATATGCACTGAAGGTTTATTTAACTTTGATGTGGATCCAGTGGCAGGAACGCCAGCCCGCGGGCCAGCCCTCCTCCACGTAACCACACCATACAACCATGACCCAGCGCCTCCCACTAAGCGCTTTTAATGTGTACTTAATTACCACTAATCCGATACTTATATGTTAATTAACTCGCAATTAGGTTGGTGGAGATTTTAGTAGAGTGCCATTTTGGCGGGAATTGCCAAATTTGTCGGAGTTAGCTAGAGTCTTTCCAGATTTGGAAGAGAAATTAGGGGAAAATTTGTTTTTTCCATAACTGAGTCAATTTTCAACCAAATTGAGATCAGAAAGAGTCATTCTTGGCTAATTGGAATGCTATGAACACATTGGAATAAATTTTATAGGAAATGGAGCAAATCTATAGGTGTCTTTGGTCACCCGAATAATTTTGAAGCCTAGGGCCACCAGGAGTGATGATCATGCCCAGATCAGTTGAAGGTCATTTTCAATGAATGAAAAATCATTTTTAGATGTATTTTATGTTTTGAACACAATGGTATAGTTTATGGAGGCGTTGGAGCACATTTGAAGGTCATTTTGTCACTTTGGAGATTAAGCAAGCCCATGGCCACCGAGGTTGGAGGTCAAGCCTAGAGGAGCTGGTAACCAAATTCAGAGGTTGAATAGTCATTTTTGGGGTATTTAAGTGTTATGAAGCCAATGGTGTAGTCATAAAATCCATTGGAACAATATTGGTTCTTGTAATCAAACATTTTACTCATAATCCCAAAAGGGCCTAGCTAGTTAAAGCAAGTCCATAGAGATGTAGCCTAGGAGGGGTGAACTCCATTATCATCTGTTGTGTTATGTGATTGTTGTGAGTTATTTTTATTGCATTTCATTTGTTGTTTATGGGTTTTAAAAAGTTAATCAACTCATTATTTGATCATAAAAAACACATGAAACCACACACATAAACCCCTTTTACAAATGGTTAACATGAGCCGATCATTAAACACATTTTTAATACTGATGAGGGAGCTTGCAGAACAATAACAAGTTTTCCCATATTCAGATCAAGTTGGTATCAGAGAAAAAATTTAGCTCATTTTAGCCAAGGTTAGCTAATTCTTCTATAGCTATTGGTTGTTGAATTTGTGCAAGGAGAATTTAACCGTTTTCCAAGTTTATGTGTGAAGGAGAAGGTCAAAATTGAAATCTGAAGTCTCAAATCAGAACAAAGAAGATTTGTATGCATTGCAGGTGTGATGATAGCTTCATTAAGTAATGCTTCTATTCAATCTTCCTTAAAAAAACTATTTGATAAAGAGTTGTTGCAAAAACTCTACATCATGATTGATAGGATGCAAGAGAAGTATGAAGATAGGAGGGAGAGTATTAATCTTCAAGTGAAATTGATTGCCATGAAGGAGGAGAAGCAAGATATTCTTGAAAAGAAGCATGAGATGGAGACTTAGCTCCATATTGCAAATGAAAACCTTGAAAGGATGTGTTGTAGTGTGTTTGTTTCACGTATGTACAAAATCACACCAGCTTAAGGGGTGTGGTTTACCCCGTTAAGCTATTGGTAACAGGCAGAAAGAAGTGGAGTCAAGCAAGTTAGTGGAACAAGATAGAATCAATAAGCATACTATATAGAGGAAAAAGCATGCAAATGTAAACTAAAACTAAACACAAATAAACAGAAGCTCTGAAAAGAGTCAAACGACAACAATAATGAAAATGGTGGCTCTAGGCCCCTCTTATTGAGCGCTGGTAGTAAGAAGAGTGAAACTTTACCCTCTTTCCAAAGGGCCCCTAGACAATGCTTCTAGGTCCCGATGCAAGGATGTTTTTATCCCAAGCTTGCCTCGGTGCAGTCTCCCTCTTTCTCTACTGTGTTGGATTGAACTTGTTGGGTGGCCAAAAATTGAATCCCCTCTATCTTCAGCTCCAGGTCACACACTGCTAGTATTGCTTGAGAAATTCTGGTCAACATAACAAGGTGATCACCAATTCTTCAACTCATGGTGGTCTTATATAGAGATTTCAAATCCTCCCTTCCCTCTCTTGGTACATGGAGGATGGTGACCCAAGAGAGGGGTATGATTCCTTTGTGTGCTCCAAATATTCCATTGTGTGCTCACATAGTGTCTAAGGAGGTGTTGGTGGCTATCCTTAGGCGGCTACAAGTAAGGCACCACTTGTCCTTTGCTTTGTGTGGTCCCGGATAGTGACATTTCGCCACTCTGAGGAATGCGTGCATATCGGGCAAAAAGGCGCGCAGAAGGCGCTCTTCATGAAGGATTATGCGTGCAAATAGCATTTATGACTAGTTCAAATTTGATTTTCCTCAGACCTTAGAGATTTTTAAATACTTTCCAGATTCTGTAATGTCTTCCAGCCCTGTAAATCCTTTGGCCTGACATTAATTAATGTCATCTTCTGTTGTACGATTTTCCAGTGTTAACAGTTGCCCCCTAATGTGTGAGGTCTAGGAAGAACTATATAGCCAAAATACATTATAGTTTCTTTTATGTATCGTGCATAGAGAGAGAGAGAGACCTGCGTGAAGCCTTGGAATTGAAAACACCCTGCACCATTTCCAAGAATGACCATGGCCTAAGGGATCCCTGTAAGAAAATAAAATTTACAATACATATACAAATTTTCAACGAGGCGAGCATGTCCCATGCTCGTGATGTTGTGGCTAGTTAAACAAAATTGACAGATATATGTTTTGTCTGTATCATTGATATGGTAGTGACATTGGCAGTTGTAGACAATGAATGTTGACGCCCTCAGGGGCGTTTTTTCTTTAACAATAGGTGGAATGTGGTACCCGTATGTGTAAACTTGGTATAGCATATAGCTACACATGGTACACATAGGTACTGGCTAGGACCTTCCCATGTAAGCATTGTTGACAGAGACGCTTATGGAGGCATGGGTCTTCAATAGTTTTGATCAAAGTGAAATGGTTGTATGGTACAATACAATCTTGACATAAAAACTTTTGTCATAGTCGAATGTCAAGAGGATCGATGACATCTGTGAACAATTATTTCTTCCACAGTGCCACTCGAGGATGCCCCTTCGTATGGAGAGGGGTGATCCAAGGTACCGCTTCCTTTTTGGAATATAGGTGTTGAAGTCGACAAAAAGGAAGCCTCAACCGAACGACGGGTCGTCGACATGAGGGGTCGGGGACCTGGATGTGATGGGTTTAACATAGGATTTTTGGCGAGGGGTGACTAAAAACTGATGATGAGGATTTATTGGCCCAGGGTCGGAGTATACTTAAGCAACTTGGTGGCAGTCCTAGTTATTTCTGAAGGGGAAATCCCTGGAGTTAGCAGGACTTCCAGGGCGGGTGTAAACTGGCTATGAATGTCATGATGGTTTGTGCACTCTGACCAAGGGTGTTCAGGGACCGCTGCCATGGGAGAAAAGATGAAATGAGAGGGCGGAGGGACGAAGTGCACCATTTGCGGTCTTTTTACACTTACCAAAAGAATAAAATAATGGGGTTTGGTTTGTACAAAACACAAAGACGGGTACCCCAAAACATGAAAGTGTTCGCTCACTGATGTTGTGAGGAAGGTGTTTTGCTGGGGGTGGGGATACCATTGGTTGGTCTTGATCAGGTGATCAAGTCCAAGTGGAAAAACAATGCTCAAAAATGGAACTACTCAGAATTGGTTGCAACATCAATGACTGGAAAGGCCTCATCGCTGCGATTCTGGTGCCACAAATGACACTCAAATCTGACGTCGTATATGAAAGTTATGCAGGTTTGAAGTCTCCAGTATCCTTCAAAAATCCAGTTGACCAAAGTTTACTTTTGACTTTGGAAATATTAAAAAAAAAAATATTTCAAAGAATATTCTAGAAATATTCCTTGGAATATTCCCCATAATATTCCCTGGAATATTCCATAGGAGCAAATGGGCGTTCGACAAGTGTCATCTATTCATTCGTTGTTGGTTTGACTGTGGTATTTGGAGGCCAATGAAAGGGTGACACGTGGCCAGCCTAGAGGCCGCCACGTGTCCCCTGGAAATTCAATGAGAATTGGACCAAAATTATTTGGAGGCCCGGGGGATCGAACCCACGACCTGCGGTCTAGTGCGCCCACAGCTTACCATTGGGTTGCGTTGTGGTTCTTAATAGTCATTGGAGCCACGATATATTTGAAGTTGTTATAAGAAATGGGAGGAAAAGAAATAGGGCTAGCCCCCCCATACCACATGACCAGGCGACCGCAACCAAAAGATGACCTCGGTGGTTACGTTTAAACGGCGGGTCTAACAGTTTTTGTGGGCCTTCCATGTGGCCATGACTTCAAGGTTTAATATTACAGTTTTCAAAACCATTTATGCCGCGGCTTTCCTGACGGTTCTGACATGGGTCCCATGTGACCCCGCTCGCCTAACATTAAATTTAACATTAACCATTTCCTCCATTTTGGAGTGTTGATTCTGCCATTTTCAGCCTTTGGCCATTTTTAGCGAGGTAACTCCAGTTATTCCATTTTTGGTGGGGTTTTCAATTGACATTGGGTAGAATCTTGTTTTCATCATAACTTCTTCAATATTGGATCAATTTGGACGAAATTTTGGGCAATTTTGGGTATTCTGAGCATTCTGGAGTGTTTGGGATAGGTTGTAGAGTGAAAAAAGGTGTTCTACAGCCATTTTTTCTTTAGGGAAGCTTGGAGAGCCACTAGGGCCATCAGATAAATGGAGCTATATTGGGCTATACTTCACTATTTGAGGTGAAACAAAAGCCATTTTTCGATTATTTTTGTCTTATGAATTCAATTTCACAGCTGGTTCTTCTTGTTCAGGGATATTTCTCACTATATAACCAATTTGAGCAACTTAATAGAGCAAGGACATGCCCATTGGGAGCCTTGGACCTGGCAGATGTAGCCCAGGAGGGGTGAACTGCCTCATCATGTTGTTGTGTTATGTTATGGTGTAATTTATCTACTATGTATTTCTGATTTAAGATGTTAAACAGTAATTTTAATTAACATACCCTCACACAAAAACTCAGAAACAGTTACCAAAAATAGTTTGTTTCACTTGCAAGACATGGAGAATACTTTGCACACTTAATTTAATGGAAATGGATACTTTTCACAGCATTTTCAAATACTTCCATTTTTAGATCAGTTGGTATCAGAGCTCAGGATTTGAGCATTAGGAGCTATAGTTTTACTCTGCATTTTTTTTGTACAAAGATATAGTTGATTGTTTGCAAGTTTTGATGCTTTCTAGGCTTAAACTCAAATTTAGAGGGGAAGGACAATTGGTTAGAGAAAAAGCTAATCCTCAACCAAGGAGGGCCAGTGTTACACTGAAATTTGTCACCATGAAATTTTAATACTCCCTTAGAATTCTAAAACATCAAAGTTCCTAAATTCAAGCCTTGAAATTAAGAGAAAAGCTCATAAAAGTCTTAAAAACACTTGTACCGCACTTTCTCTTAACATTGTCTGCGGTGCCGCACTTTCTTGCTCTAAATCATGCGGAGCTAAACACACTTTTTATTTATTAAAGGTGCGGACCCATGTAAAAGATAAAAAAAAAGGCGAAAAGTAACATTTAGAAGCCCAGTAGTCAAATCTAGAAGCTTCTAGAAGTAGTTATCCGGTCAAAGGTTCACTCTATCATGTATGTTGATTCCTTCAGTATGGGAGCCTACCCCTTGATTTATGGAGTCCAATCCCTTCAAAAGAGCATTCTATCCCTTCTTAATGGGAACCATAACCTCCTCTCTTTTCCTATAAATTAAAGCCATAGTGCAGCTTCAAAGGTTAGATAGAGTTGGGAGTTAGTGAGTTAGACTTGGAGAATTTTTGAGGAGAAATGCTGTGAAGACTCATACTCTCATAAGCTGATCATTATATGGGAATGATTACACACCCATGTGCTTTTAGCTGAGAGGGCAAGAGTAAAGGAAATGCCTGTTTCGGACCCCAGGAAGGCATGTATGACATCAAGGCGGACACGGTTGTAAGGCTCTTCTTATTTAAGTTAATATGAATGAATATTGTTTTCTCAATGGGCTATTTAATTGATTATCTCATTTCTTGAATTCCTTGATCATATTGATAGATGTTTGATTCATAAATTGATTTATTATACAGGTGCTTTTGATCTTTTCTTGTGTTTCTGATTGCAGATCCTTGACGACGACTTTCTTCAAGCCATTGGAAAGAAGATCAATGCTGGACTACAAGTAGGTTTCTAAAACCCTGTTATAATTAATTCCATGTCAAACAATATCTAGAGAAAATGGTTTTTATTTTTCCATTTGTTGCTAGCTGTCCGTAGGACACTTGGGAGGTCTGTCTTGTCCACAAGAACGACTTATCCGTCCAAAAAAATGGCGACTACGCTAGAGAATAAATCTTGAACTTTGATTTCTTTTATTTTTGACATGTGAATTTGTTTTTTCTGATTTTGATTGATTTATACTGGCTTGGGTAGTTTATCCTTGTAGAATCCCTAAGAAATGATTTAGATTTTTTTATTTTTTCTTTAGTTTTCTGGTGTCCGCTCTTTTCTTTTATAGACAGTGCGGGCAGCTCTGCACTTTTCTTGTACCCACAGTGCGGGACCGCACTAGTTTGCATTGAATCCTGCGGACCTTCTGAAAATTTTTGGAAAATATTAAAATCCTCTTTTTTGGATTAGTTTTTTAGATTCTCAGTGAATACCCAGACTTGTATCTTCTATCAGGAAGCTTTGGTTAAGAGTTTATTTCAAAATTTTTAGTTTTGAATGATTTTCTGAAAGATCTTCATGTTATAATGATTTTTTCTTTGTCTTTATCCCGCTCAAAGATTAGAAACCTTGGTATACCTTTATATCACTGGTATTTCCTTGCTTTCTTGCTGAGTCTGACATCATAGTAGAAATTGTTTTATGTGATTTAGATCCCATTTTTCTCATTTGCAAATATTTAAAAAACTTTTGTTAATAAGTTTGGAATTTCACTTAAAAAACCAAAATTGGATGTTTTTTGAGTTCTTGCTAATCTAAGAAAAGAATTTCTTAGTTAGATTACAAGCTAAACAAGACATCCTCAAAATATTTGAAGTATTAATTTAGATTTAGTCTTTAGAATTTTTAGATCTCAAAATTAGTGTTTTTAGCTTTGAGTGTTATTTCTAGAAATTGTAGTGTTCTTTTGAAGAAAAACTTGCTTTATAGTTTCGATCTTGAATATAAGGTATTTCTTATTGAGAAATAGATCATTTTGAGTTCTCATTGAAATTGGATTTCTTTTCATTTATTCTTGTTTGAATGAAATATTTCATTTCTCAACTCTTCCTTTAGATAGAATTCATTGAAAGAAAACGGATTGTTTCTCATAATAGATGCATGTTTTACTATGATTTGAGTCGGGTCACTATATATCATCAGTTTCACTTTTGCACCTATTGTCCTAAGAAACAATTTTTTGAAATCAACGCTTAAATTAAAATCAATCTAGTAATTTTTATATTTCTAGGGCTCTTTTCACCAATATAGCTTAGGCTAGTGTCTTGGAGTAGGGAGTAATTAACTCTCCAAGACAATTAAAACAAACAAGTAGTTGATCTTGCGGTAGGAAAAAATCCAATAGTCGCTTGTATGCTTTGGGAAGCTCCTCTTAAAGGAGTCAAGCACGAGATCATATCTGAACTAGTGGGATGATCAATTCTATCTCATTGGGAACGATAGAAGATGTATGCGTATTAACAACGGTAAACCTTGGATAGACCATTGTCGAGGAGCCTGGGGTCACTTGTTGGTATACCTTGGATTATGTCAAGGAGCCTTCAAGGGGATTAAGCTTTGTTACTCTGCCCTTGCGCGTATGTCGGATTGTAGACTGTTCCCCCAGGTATATTAGTTCCTATTGGTAACCACAGTGACCATAATCTTTACATTTTTTTCCTAGGTGACGGTGGAGGAAAGATCCCACTGTACCTGGAGCAGACGTCGAGTAGACTCACTTGGACTCTCCAAAGGGTTATTTTCACTCGAGATGGTTTAAGTGGAGAAACTTGCACCGGTCTGTTTCATTAAGCAGGTTGTCGGGGTAACTGTTCCAACCGCCCTTTCTACATTAAATACTACGATGTTGGATTTCATCACCAACAAGTGTTTTTAGTGTGGGAAGTTACTATTTGTGTGTGGTTTTATCTCTTAGTTTTTTAGGCGTGTGATTCATTTTTTTGTTTCCTTAGCGACTGTAGGAGTTTTGATTGAAATTTTCTTTGATTGCGTGTGATCAATAATTTTTAATCGTGGCTGAATTACCAAGACAATCACGTAGACTCCAGGGGAAGCCCCCTGAGTATACACCAAGCCAACTTGAAGGGCTGCGAGCTCTAGTATCATCTAGTGACAGTAGAATTATATCAACAAAAATAGAAGAATCATCTATAATTATTCATCCTGAATATCAATCACAAACAACATAGCATATTCAAGAGCCAATTTCAATTTCCGAAGTTACTGGTAGTATTTCTCCTTCCAGTGAATTAGCTGAAGAACCTGAAATTCTGAGCCTGACACTGAACATGTTGTATTGGAACCATCTTCAGGATTTGTTACTCCGACTTCTAGTGATCCTGGTTCACCTAGGGTAAGACATCACATTACTGAAAATCTTCCTTCTGACCTAATATCTATTGAAGAACTTGTTGGTCCAGACGAAGACGCAACTCTTCCAAAAACTCAAAAAAATTTGAATCTTAGGGAGCGTGAATCAATATTCTACAGCCTTTTTAGAACAGACGCTTGGTATTTATCATTGACAGATTTTTTAGAAAACCCGAGTCTTAGTTATTCACCACCCCAAATTCCTTTTCATCCTACACCAAGAGGTTATTATCCTTCGTCAACTATGTCAGGTGAGTCATCTATGTTTTCCCAATCTCCGGAAACATTTTTATACAGTGGTCCTTCTGTTCCTTCGGGGTACCAGTCACTCTCTGGCACTTTCTCAGGAGCAACTCCTCGACCAACTGAACAAGTGTTATCATCTGGTACAAATGGAACTAAAACTGAAACGTTGAACACAGAACAAATTTTTGTGATGTCTGGTAATATTCCAAATCATCAACCTCAAGGTAGTCAGTTACCGCCTGGGGGGAAACCTCAAGGTAGTCAATTACCGCCTGGGGGGCAACCTCAAGGTAGTCAATTACCACCTGGGGGGTAACTTCAAGGTAGTCAGTTACCGCTTGGGGGGAAACATCAAGGTAACTTTTTACCAGGACAAACTATAGGACAATATTATTTTCCTGGAGAACAACCTCAAGGACAGTACATATCTCAAGGTTATCAACCTCAAGGACAATACATACCCTAAGGTCAACCCCAGACTCAGTATATTCCTCAGGGTCCTTATCAACCCCAGATTCAATACATGCCTCAAGGTTATCAACCTCAAGGTCAGTACCCAACTCAAGGTTTCCAACCTCCTTCCGGTCAACCATTATTACAAGGAGTTGGAAATTTACCATTAATTATCAACCCTACGTTCAACCAAGTTATGGTCCTTCATATGGACAAACTTCTACGGGTCAATACCCTGGAATGAACATGGTGTGGAATCCATCTCAAATTCAACAGAATATGCAACCTAATGTGCAGTTACCTAATCAACCTGGACAGCCTATAGTTTCTGGTCCAACCTAGCAACTTGTCCAACCTACAATTCAAGTCCCTGCACCTGGTTCTGTTCAGTAGCCCAGGCCTAGTACACCTCAGACTCCGCCTCAGATTGCTGCAGCTACTGCAACCTCTGTTCAACCTACAACACCTGTTTCTGGAGTATCTGTAGCTTTGGTTTCTTCTATCCCTACATCATTACAAATTCCTCAAGTATCTGTACCACAGTCAGGACCTACAATTCAGACTACGGTCCAGATGCCTACAGGACAAGCTGGTACTAGTACGATTGTCTCTAGTCAACCACAATTTACTTATCAACCGTACCAGGGACAGTATCAATTTGGGCAGACTACACAAAATCCAGTATATCAGTATCAGTCGTACCCTGGGTATACTTATCAAGTACCTCAATAACCCCAGTATGGTCCAGTTAATCCTGGTTACCCAGGAGGTTTCACAATTCCAAATGCGCATCCAATTCCAGGGTATCCTGGATATCCTCCTCCTGGCACTGGTTTGATCACACAAGGTTATCAAGACCCTAGCCATCGGTTACCATTCATAGCAACTTTAGATTTACCGGATCTATCGCGCCTTACGAATGATCCCATTTTTTATCTTCCATATTGGCCACCGATGCCTAACAAGTTGCCCAGTGATATTCCAAAATTTAAGGGTAAGTCAGGAGAGGACCCATCTAATCACGTTATGACTTATCACCTCTGGTGTGCATCCAATTCACTAGTTGATGATTCGATTCGATTGCGTCTTTTTCAGATAACTCTCATTGGTCTAGTTGCCAAATGGTAAATTGAGTTACCACGCGGCTCTTTTAATAATTTTAATGCACTAGCAACTGCATTCTTAACCCATTTTCAGTTGCCTGTCAGATATGAAAATGGCACAGAGTTGCTGACTTCATTAAAACAGTCTACGTCTACGTACATATCTGATCACATTCATGAATGGAGACGTAGAAGACGTTTAGTGAAAGTCTTTATTCCAGATCAAATTTTGGCTGAATGGTTTATTAAATCGTTATTGCCCAAAATTACTGAAGATGTGGACAAAGGAGGCGTTGTTACAGAAGAGCAAGTCATTGCTCAGGCTTAGTACCTTGACCTTGTATATACTCAGTCAGGTACTCTGTATGATAAAATCCCCGATTTACCAAGACCTGGTCAGTTAACTACAACTCCTTTTGGCTCTCATGACGCTGATGGTGTAATTGGTTCTATTAGCACTAGTAAAAGTAAGAAGAAGTCTACCAAGACCACTTCTCCTATTATCACTTTACCCGATTCACCCAAAGAATATTCTTCCCTAGAAGCTTCCGCCGATATTCATGTTGTAGAGTCATCCACAACCAAATATAAAATTGGTAGTAAGAAGAAAGGTAATAATAAAAAGAAAAAATATTCAAAAGATAAAAATGATACAACTGAACCAACTGACGAAAAACGTAAACCTCGCTATCCTTGTCTAATCTGTGATGAGGATCATTTTACAAAAGAGTGCCCACATAGAGCCGAGGTATCAAAATTCGTTAAGGGTTCGCCTATACCTGCTATCTCGAAGGATCCTTTTCCTGCTCAACATAGTAACATGGTTGGATCTTCCTCCAATACGCTTGAAAATATCTTGATGGTTGCAACGCGATCGCAAGATTATGGTAGTAAAAATACTGGTAAAGAAGTAGAAACATCCAATTCTGCATCAACTACATCTCCCTCAGTTTCTGATCCATTACAGATCGAGAAACAAAATCCTAACTTAGTGATTAAACCACCTGCAAAAGGTGTACTTCGTAAATCAGCTTTCAATCCACATGCGAGAGCTTCTCAGAATTACAATATTGTTGAAGATTTGTCAATTTCCCCTTCAGCAATGTCGGCTTTGGAAATATTTCAATCATGCCCAGCCCAAAGAAAATTACATTTGTCAACCTTAGGAGCCGTAGATCTCCAGGATTCGAACCTCATGATCTTCGATTTAGAGAATTTTACACCCCGCCTACCCCATCAAATGGCTTTTCAGATCCCGGTAATAGTAAAAAACAAACGTATCTTTCATACTGTTGTTGATGAAGGGGCTTCTACGTGTATTATGTCGTTAAAATGTTGGAAATATCTTGGTTCTCCGACCATTAACCAATCACCAACTATTCTCAAAGCTTTTGACGGAAGAGGTTTTCAGCCGTATGGTATCTTACAAGATCTACCAATAGAGGTCGAAGGAAAAATGGTTAATCTAGATGTGGAAGTGGTTGATGCCCCTTTGGATTACAACCTTCTCCTGGGTCGTAGTTGGTCTTACGCCATGACTGCTATTGTATCATTGATATTTCGTCTCATCATGTTTCCTCATTAAGGAAAGATCGTTAAAATAGACCAGCTCTCATATTATTCATCCAACCCAGCCTCTACTGATAGCATCCAACATATCGGAAAATTGACTATCCCTTATAAGGATGTCGAAGTAGGTTTGCTTAAAGATTCGACTTTACTGGGAAATTTTTCCCTGCCTGCTCCCAATGTACAACCTCCTATTTCTAATATCAATATGATTACATCAAGTACTATTTCCTTTGATGATCCTTGGATAGTACCTTCAGAATCAAAATTGGATTCTTTCGATGGCCCGATGCCTTTGAGTCCTTTTGAGTTAGCATATCAGAATGTACAGTCATTTTCTGATACTCCTTCAACTGAGTCTGATCCAGTGAATGTGATCAATCGGGAGTAATTTTCAATATCGACCTCATCTTCGACACCAATTGCGGATCCTGCTCAACAAGTATTCAATACTGATGAACATATTCGTGAATTCTTGTCGGTAGATGAGTTACCATGGGAAGATCTTCATCATAGGTCTTCGTTTTTACCTGATCTCGATCATTTTGAGAATGATTTTTCCCGCATTTTTACCACTGATTATGTCAAAGACCCTCAGAATCCTCTTTCACATTTCGATTCTGAATTGAATTTAGAAAATATTTCTACAACGGTTCCTCTTGACATTTTAGTAAAACCTAGAATTGTTGAAAACATTCATATAGGTGCTTCTTGTATGACAGATGAAATCCAAGCATATAAAGCCCTATTTCAGGAATTCCACGACATTTTCGCTTGGTCATATGAAGAAATGCCAGGAATCTATCCATCAATTGTTGTTCATGAAATTAAGACATACCCGGATGCTAAACCCGTTAGATAGAAATTACGTCAGATACATCCGAGAAAAGCTGCTGCTATTAAATCGAAGTTGAAAAATTACTTCGTGCAGGTTTTATTTATCCAATTCCACTCACGAACTGGGTATCTAATATTGTTCCAGTCAATAAAAAACAAGGAACAATACGAGTATGTATCAATTATAGGGATATAAATCGAGCTTGTCCAAAAGACAATTATCCAACCCCTTACATCGATCAAATTATTGACGATTGTGCTGGAAGTGAAATGTTCTTGTTCATGGATGGATTTTCCGGCTACAATCAAATCAACATACTCCCTACAGATCAACCTAAAAAAAATTTCATTTGTACATGGGGAACTTTTGCTTATCGCAAACTACCTTTTGGCCTTAAGAATGCTGGCACCACTTTTCAAAGGGCCATGTCTTATGCATTTCACGACATTAAGCACATTGTGAAACCCTACCTCGATGATTTTCCTGCTCATTCTTCTCGCAGAGCAGATCATATTACTCATTTGCGAGCCATTTTTATACGATGTAGGCATTATAAGATTCGTCTAAATCCTCAAAAATGTGTTTTCTGCGTACAATCCGGAAAATTGTTGGGATTTATTGTCTCAAAGGCAGGCATTCATGTCGACCCGTCGAAGGTTGAGGCAATCATCAATTTACCTCCTCCTTCTACTCTTCGCCAACTCCAAAGTTTGCAAGGGAAAGCAAACTTTTTACGCCATTTCATTCCTAACTACGCCGAGTTAACAAAAGGTTTCACTAGGTTTTTGAAATAGAATATTCCTTTCTTTTGGGACGAGGTCGTTGATAGATCTTTTGATGCTCTGAAAAATGCACTAACCCATGCACCGTTATTGCATCCTCCCAACTAAAACCAAGATTACTTTTTGTACCTCGCTGCTTCCGATTCCACGATAGGGATGGTTTTAATTCAGGAAGATGAATTCCATGGTGAACATGTGATTTACTATCTTAGTCGAAATTTGCATCCGACTAAGATCAAATATTCACATGTGGAGAAATTGGCCTTGGTAGCTGTTCAAGTTGCCCAACGTTTTCGTCATTACATACTTTTACACAAAACAACAGTGATCTCTGATTGTAACCCTATGATGTACATTTTGACCAAACAATTGCTAGGGGGAAAATACTCCAAATGGATTTTTATCCTACAGGAGTTTGATTTGGAATTTGAAATGTCCAAATCAAAGAAATCATATATATTTTCTGAACTTATGTGTGATTTCCCACATACTGATATAGAAAATGTGGTGGAACAACCAATCGCAGATGAATCATTGTTTCTTATTAGTACCATTGATCCTTGGTATGGAGATATTATTTTTATCTTCAGACCCAATATTTTCGGTCTGAGCTTTCACAGTCACAACGACGAAAAATATGTTTCCAGACTCAACAATATCATATTGTTGGCTACACACTATACCGTCGTGGTGCGGACTCAGTTTTTTGACGTTGTCTAACCCATGAAGAAGCCGAAAAGGTTTTAAATGACTGTCACTCTGGAGCATGTGGCGTTCATATGTCTGGGTACGCCACAACTCAAAAGATATTACGCGCAGGTTATTTCTGGTTGTCCTTGTTTAAAGATTGTATTTATGCGGTCCAAAAATGTCATAATTGTGAAATATGCGATCGAAAAATGCGTGCACCACCTGCTCCTCTTCACCCTATAATTGTTGTCGGTCCTTTTGCAAAATGGGGCATTGACTTCATTACATGTAACCCTCACTCGGCCAGGGGGCATGGGTATATTATTCTAGCAGTAGATTATTCTACCAAATGGGCCGAGGTGATGCCTACATTTGCGGCAGATGGAAAAACTGCAGCTACTTCCATGTTCAATCATGTGATTGCTCGTTTTGGTGTACCCCAAGCGATAATCACTGATCACGGGAGCCATTTTCGGAATATCATGATGACTGAGTTAACAGACCAACTTGGCCTGCGCCATGACAATTCTACACCATATTATCCGCAGGCTAATGGTTTAGTTGAAGTAATTAATAAAGTCTCAGTTACAATGATTAAACGAATCATTGGAATTCATAAGTCGAATTGGCATACCATTCTCTTTTCAGCACTTTGGGCATATCGAACCTCAGCAAAAACATCGACAGGCTTTACCCCTTTTCAACTAGTTTATGGTTTAGAAGCGGTATTACCCATTGAATGCGAGATATTGTCACTCCAACTAGCCATAGAGTTACTACCAACCACTTCTAAAGAGGAGAAACGTTTTTTATACTTGGCTCAATTAGATGAGAATCGGCGCACCGCTGCATTAGCTACGAGACTCATGCGAAAATAATGAAAGCTCAGTATGATAGAAGTGTTACCCCTCATAATTTTTCAGAAGGAGACCTAGTTTTGATTTATGATCAAGCCAACGATAAACTAGGGGCTAGGAAATTCGAACCCATGTGGCATGGTCTTTATATTGTCAAGTGACAACTTGCAAAAGGGGCCTATGAATTGATTGATTTTGACGGGGTCTCTTTAGGTAAACCCAGAAATGGACTTTATCTGAAGAGATATTATGCTTGATTTTTGTGTGGAGATCTTCTCTGTATATTAGTTACTTTATAGTTGGTGTGCTATAGATTAGAAACGTGTGCCTATCTTAAGTGTTCTTTTACTACTATTCCTTCTTATCTGGATTACTCTTGATATCGCAGATGTCGACGTCCTTTCAAAAATATATTGGTTTTGTTGATGGCGCTTGTCATAGTACACGGAACATCTCTTCCGCGGCTTGAATTATTTATTCACCCACTGACGAGTTAGTATCTATGCATGGAGTAAGCCTCGGTCAAACAATGAACAATATTGTTGAATATAGTGCAGTTATTGAATTATTGTCGAAATCCATTTCATTTGGAATTCGGAGTTTGATCGTTAGGTTAGATTCTGAACTCGTTGTATTACAGTTAAACTGAGTATATGCCATTAGAAACCTAGTTTTATTAAGATTATTTTTAAGGGTTCGTCTCTTGGAACGAGAGTTCGATTATATTGAGTATCAACACATTCCAAGAAATTTAAACACATTAGCAGATGCAATAGCTTCTAGTGTTATAAACAGACATTTTCAATAAATAAAGTAATAAATAAACATTTGATAACATGATTGAACAGGTAACTGGAAATAATAGTATATCATAGTATAGATGTAGTGTTCAAAAAATAGTACATCGTCTTCGATCATAGGTTCAAAACGCCTTATGATCGGAAAAAGGTGATACAAAAAATGAGTCTATACAGTGAATCATCCACTATCCGTGGTATTGATAATGGTAATACACTATTTCTCGTGCCACTCTACTCAAAAATATCCTGAATGGTCCAGAAACACCAATGGCGTATCTCTGTAAACGGAGTGGGATGTCATCTATGGTAGTCTCAGGAATATCCATAGTTAGCCACTCTAAATGGTGTTCTAAATCAGTGAGGATCTCTGCTTTCTGATCCTGTGGTGGTGGTGTTGCTGCAGCTGCATCCCTTTGCCTCCGGTCAAAGGGGCGGAGAGTGGCTGGTTGACGTGGACCCACATCTGCATTTGAAATTTTTGTTATCAGTTTTGGATGATTTAAAAACAAAATAAAAATTAGAAATTAGAACATGTCAAAGAGATTTTTTACCTGACTCATCTCACTGAGCTCCTGGAGGAAATGGCATATCTCGGTCGCCGTTGAAATCCATGCTCGCATAAGGAAAATCCTTTATCACAAAAAGTTGGTGTTCTAACCAATGAAAATAAGTCAAGGGAAATCGAACAATATCCCCACCCTTGCTGTGACGGGTCATCAAAGCAACCCATCGAACCATCCGAGCCTCTCGAGGTCTACCAGCATCAATAGAAATATGTTGCGGGGCTAACATAGGAATCCTCTCTAAAGCAAAGGTAACCACGATAGATCCATATCCGAAGTTGTTTAACTTCTCGTTTTTTTCTCTAGTTAGTTGGTCTTTGACTTTAGCCAACACTGCCTCACACCAGTTGAATATGGTGCCTCAAAAACAATCTATTGCAATCCGCATCTGAGATCCAGTAGCTACATGCAAAGCTGCACTTCCGCACAACTTGACAACGGTAAATGCAATCACTTTTAACTCATGAATGATGATAGTTTTAATATCAATCCGTTTGTCTCTAGGATTGGCTTCATCCTTACAAAACTCTAATTGCAGGCTGGCAACAGACTGGCCACCTAGCCTAGCCCCAAATAGAGAAAGTGGTTCGCCTCTCTTAGACAAACTAGTCAAAAAATATATGTCCTCCAGCTCAATTTTGAACCGGTGGCCTCCAATCACGAAACACTGGTCCTGAATGTCCCACTTGTTTACCAACCAAGTGAGAAGATCTACTTGAGCTCTCATGCCACTGATAGCCCAAAATTTGAATAGCCCGCATGCTCTTAAAACTTGCAAAGTAGGTTGATGGATCATTGTTGCTTCATCTACCTCCTCATGTTCCCGTTCTCGCCAAATGAGCATCGTAAATATCCTACAATGAGTAAAATGAAGGATTAGAATCATTTTAAAATAGAAATTTTGGGTAACTTGGGAAGAAATTGTATTTTTAAATTCGTTATGGCACCCCTAAAATTACGCTCAGAGACAGTGCGTAGCTCCGCACGGGCTCTGTGTTAAAAGTGCAAGGCCTCGACATTTTCCTTTATGAGAAAATGTCGGGGTCCGCAGGGACCTAGTGTCCTACCTGCGAACCCCCGAGGGCGGATTTTTGAACCAATTTTCCTCCCAAAAATGAAATTTAGACCCTAATTTAAGAAAATGAACGGATGAAAAGCAAGGAAAATAGGTTGTGGATTACCTGTAGCAAATGGTTTTCGATTTCAACTGTCAGTTTGTCTGGAATCTTCTGCGAATCATTTTTTGCCAAAAGTTCTAAAATTCTCACTCCAAACTCAAACGGTAAAAATGAACTTGAAAAACTCCTTTTTATAAGTTTTTTCAAATAAATGAAATTTAAATTTGTTTATTTTTCACTTTAAAAAGATGGATATTCAAAATATTTTTATTATTGAAACAGGTATGTTTAATTTTTTGAGTTTTTTTGTGCAGAATACCGAATTTTTCAGGCAAAATGATCATTTTTGACGAAGAGTATACTTTTATCACTTTTTCGGGCTCTTTAAAATTTACGAAAAATCGAAACCATGGAGTCTTCTTTTAAGCTCTTTTCAGACTCTCTAAAAATGAAAAGATTGCCGAGTACTTGACTATTCGAACTCGTTAAAGGAAATGAACAGTCATCCCTTCAGTATAAGTTTACCCCTTTTTCGGACTGAAATGGACTATTTACGAAAAAGGTATACGTTGACTAATCATGGTGAATAGAGTTCTCTCTTGCATTATTTTATCATTTTTCGGGCCTGAGAGACTAAAATTACGAAAAAGTACACCCATGGATTTTTCTTAAGTTTTTTCTTCTGACTCCCTAAAAATGAAAAACACCGAGTTTATCCTATACTAGACTCATTAAAATTTAACAGTAAAGGACTTGTCGATTACAAACAGGAACGGACCACTCCTTCTTAGGGTTCGATTTTAAACTAAGTTGGACTCATCCAAAGGATGAGCTTATAAACAAGCAAATGTTATCCTCCTCAAGCTTGTCAAAAAATAAAGAGGTACTTGCCAGAAATGGTGGGGGAAAAGAGAGAAAACAGATTCATTTGTTACACTTTGATTTGTAAAAGCATTACACCACCCTTGAATACGACACTTTTGTAACACTTCTACCCGGGTTGGGAAATCCTTTGCCTATCAGTTAATCAAACCATATTGAAGGTCTTCAGCCGGTTTTCGGGTATTAGCTTAGGGAAACTGTCACCAAACCATCTACAGTTCCGTTATGTGTTCAAGAGGACAGTCAAACAAACCATTCATCTGCAAACATTTGTCTCCATTCGCGTTGACCATCCCTGAGTTATTCCTTGCAAAAAATTTCTTCAAAAATTGATCTATGGTTTTGTGTTGTGAGCTTGCTTATGACGGATCACTTTCTATCGACGACAACTCATCATCTAGGAAGTTGATCTAGAATCCGTCAGTACCTTGGAATCCACATGCTTTAATGGTAGGTTTCTCGCCTTCGACAATAGGTTGCATCATTGACCTTGGATCGAACGATTCCATGAAATGTTCGACTTCAGATCACTTATTCACATTTCATGGATTGTACTGAGTACTTTGAGAGCCATTTTCATTATTGGTGGTTTATCTCACACTTGTTAACAATTCACATCATTGACTAGTAATCAAGTGGTTTCTACCATGTTCGACTTCAACACATTTAATCACATGGATAGAATCGTACTAGTTCGAGAAGCAAAAATCAGGACCCTGGATCTAGTTTCCACCATCCAGGTTGCGATGAGTTTTATTATTCATTATGCAATAGACTATTCATTACAGATGGCTGCGCCCATGTTGTGTCTACACTATTGATGTAATATTAAAATAATTTATGTATCAGAACAAGTTTAGTTAGTTTTGATCTGAGTATGGGAATGCCTACCTCAGCGATGATATATATGTTTTGCATTAAATGTTTTTACAGGGTTCCGACTGGGGTGTCCACATGCTAATCCTTGAAATGATAAAGCACATCACTCTTCGAATGCTCTCAGACTTCGCACTTTAGGGGGAAATGTGTTACACTAAAATTTGTCACCATGAAATTTTAGTACTCCCTTAGAAGTCTACAACATCAAAGTTCTAAAGTCAAGCCTTGAAATTAAGAGAAAATCTCATAAAAGTCTTAAAAACACTTGTACAACAGTTTTTCTTAATATTGCCTGCGGTGCCGCACTTTCTTGCTCTAAATCACGCAGAGATAAACGCACTTTTTATTTATTAAAGGTGTGGACCCCTGTAAAAGATAAAACAAGGGCGAAAAGTAACATTTAGAAGCCCAACAGTCAAATCTGGAAGCTTCTAGATGCAGTTATCCGGTCGAAGGTTCGCTCTATCATGTATGTTCATGCCTCCATTATGGGAGCCTACCCCTTGATTTATGGAGCCCAATCCCTTCAAAAGAGCATTCTATCCCTTCTTAATGGGAACCATAACCTCCTCTCTTTCCCTATAAATTGAAGCCATAGTGCAGCTTCAAAGGTTAGATAGAGTTGGGAGTTAGTGAGTTAGACTTGGAGAATTTTTGAGGAGAAATGTTGTGAAGACTCATAATCTCATAAGTTGATCATTATATGGGAATGATTACACACCCATGTGCTTTTAGCTGAGAGAGTGAAAGGCTTGTCAGAGTAAAGGAAACGCCTGTTCTGAACCCCAGGAAGGCCTGTATGACATCAAGGTGGACACAGTTGTAAGGCTCTTCTTATTTAAGTTAATACGAATGAATATTGTTTTCTCAATGGGCTATTTAATTGATTATCTCATTTCTTGACTTCCTTGATCATCTTGATAGATGTTTGATTCATAAATTGATTTATTATACAGGTGATTTTGATCTTTTCTTGTGTTTGTGATTGCAGATCCTTGACGATGACTTTCTTCAAGCCATTGGAAAGAAGATCAGCGCTGGACTACAAGTAGGTTTCTAAAACCCTGTTATAATTAATTCCATGTCAAACAATATCTAGAGAAAATGGTTTTTATTTGTCTGTTTGTTGCTAGCTATCCGTAGGACACTTGGGAGGTATGTCTTGTCTACAAGAATGACTTATCCGTCCAACAGCTAGAGAGCCATTGCCTCCACCATCTATTACACCCCAAGAGTTATTGAAAAAGCCTCAAGCATGTCTTCAAGAGAAGGAGAAGCTCCTGAAGACATTGATCCCAAAGAAGAAGAAAGGGTATTCTGAAAAGCTTTCCTAGACATGACAGAGATGGTAAGGATACTCTACCAAGAAAGGAATGATAGGCTTGTTGAATAAGGGTCTAGACACTAGAAATAAGGAGAGGGTTCTTCAGGAGGAAAGAAAATTGATGACAATTCAAAGAAAGGACATGGAGGAAATGGTGATCCACCATCCTCATCTTCATCCTCTTCCTCTACATCGTCATCCTCTACTTCGGTGAATCAATCTCACAAGTCTAAAACCACTGGTAAAAGTCCATTTTTAAAGATCGATGTTAAATTTGAGTTGCCTATGTTTAACGGTGAATTCAATGCAGAGAAACTTGACAATTGGATAAGACAGTTGGAAGTTTACTTGAGGATACAAAACCTTCATGATGACGACACCAAGATACAGCTAGCCTCTTTAAGAATGGAAGGAGTAGCATTGGTATGGTGGGAAGCCAAGACCAAGGATGAAATTAAAAAACATGGTAAGATCACTTTATCATGGGCTGAATTTATTTCCACAATTAAGCAGCAATTTTATCCATTAGCTCATTTACAAAAGGCTATCATGAATTGGCAAAGTTTTAGACAACTTAAAGGACAAAGTGTTCAAGATTACATTCAAGAGTTTAGAAGAAGGGCTCTGTTGTTAGGAATTGACAGTTGGCGTCGGGATACCTTCTTTGAAGAATATGGTGGTTTATGATTATCTTATACATATGTTGGGCAGTGAA